>CAUYQU010076710.1:0-93862 GCA_963574635.1 Cheracebus regulus
TGAGTCCCGCGTCTCCACGCGCCTTCCCTCTGTGTCTGAGTCCCGCGTCTCCACGCGCCTTCCCTCTGTGTCTGAGTCCCGCGTCTCCACGCGCCTTCCCTCTGTGTCTGAGTCCCGCGTCTCCACGCCCCTTCCCTCTGTGTCTGAGTCCCGCGTCTCCACGCGCCTTCCTTCTGTGTCTGAGTCCCGCGTCTCCACGCCCCTTCCCTCTGTGTCTGAGTCCCGCGTCTCCACGCGCCTTCCCTCTGTGTCTGAGTCCCGTGTCTTCATGCAGCCTTCTTTCTCTGTATCTGTCTCTTCTCTCCTAAGGACACCAGTCACTGCAGTAGGACCCGTCCTCATTCAGGGTGACCTCATGTGAACTAGTTACCCCTGCAAACACCCTGTTCCCTAATAAGGAAACATTCTGGGGTTCTGGAGAAACATGGATTTGGGGGGACACTCTTCAACCCACCACAACAGCAAAAGTCCTATTTCAATAAGTTCCGTGGTCTGATATCCACACAGCACCCATGGGGAGGGGCATGCACCCTCACTGCTCATGGGGTTGGGTCTAGATAGCATCCCCTGAAGCCCCCGAAGCCCCTGCCGAATATGCAGATCTCCAGGCCTCTGGCCTGGAAATGCTAACTCGTAGATCTGGATTGGGGTATTGGAGAAATAGCCCAGAAAATTCTTATCTTCATGGGAGCTGGAGAAGCTCTTCAAAGATCCTATTGATAGAGGGAAATTCCATCAACATCCCAGTAAATAAAACCTCTCCACGAGGAGGAGAAAGATGAAGCATGTTTATCAGAGGAAGCTGAATGGCACTGAAGGCTCCCAGTGCAGTGGGTACCAGCCAGCTTGTCCGCTTCTGCCACCTGATATTCAGGGATAGAGAGAGGCTGCAGGCAGGGGAGGCAGTGCCCACGGAGGAGGAGTCCTGGGAGGCAGAGCCCCTCGTCCTTCCAGGCCTGACGGAGCTGTAAGGGAGGAACTGGGGCTGGAGGAATGGTGAGGTGGCCACAGATTTGGGGAAGCTGCCTTCAGACAATTGCCAGAGTGAATCCTCCAGCCATAGAAGAAGAAGGAAGCCCACGGTCCTTGGGGCAGCTGAGTTTAGGGGTCCTCATGACAGAGAAGGAAAGAATCATCATCACCCAGAAATTTTAGGAGCAGACTGGGTCACAGAGGAGACCCAGGAGAGCAGGGCTGAGGTAGGACAGTGCCGCCCACCCAGAGGAGAGGAGGAAGACAATGAGTGACTTGTTCACTCCGCAGGACTTGCCAGGAGCCTCTGATGCTCACGGATGGCCTCGGCTGCTGACACTGAGGGGCGTGTTCTCTGCACCAGACACTGCGATGGGGACTTCCAGTTCCACCTTACTCTGTTCTCACACCCAGGCAGAGTCTGAGGCTGACTTTACAGATGGCAAAGAAACTGCAGCACAGAAAAATATCTCGGTTTGCCTGACATCATGAACATCACAGCCTGGGGGACTGAGGTGCAAGCCCAGCTTGTCTACTGTAAGTCCTGGCTTTCTGACTCCACAGCCCGCCTTGTTCTGAGAAGACTCAGCTCTCACAGTCACCAGCCGCCACCTGCACCCCACTGTCTCCTATGTGGCACAAGTGTTGAAACCGTAAAGTTTCCAGGGGCTGAGTGCTCCCTGCCTGGCCTCGCTGTTGTGGGTATTTCAAAACGCATCTGCCTTGTCCTGAGTCCTTCGCAACCACGTGGAGGAGATCGTTCCAGTGACTTTCTGGATCCAAAGGAGAATAAGAGCACCTGGTGCTTCTCTGGCAAGTCTACAAAAAGCAACCCAGGAGAGAACGAGGAGAGTCCAGATGCTGGAGGGGCCTTGGGCGAGGTGCTTTTCTCCACGTGTCTCAGGTTCCTCACCTGTCAAACAGGCATAACAATGACCCATCCCTCATGGAGCTTTCCTGTGAAGTAAATGAATTAAAACGTAGGTGGCTGGGCACAGTGGCTCAGCCTGTAATCCCAGACTTTGGGAGGCTGAGGTGGGCAGATCACCTGAGGTCAGGAGTTCGAGACCAGCCTGGCCAACATGGTGAAAACCCACCTCTACTAAAAATACACCAAGTGCTGCACACCTGTCATTTCAGCTACATGGGAGGCTGAGGCATGACAATCTCTTGAATCTGGAAGGCAGAGGTTGCCATGAGCCAAGATCATGCCACTGCACTCCAGCCTGGGCGACAGAGCGAGACTCTGTCTCAAAATAAATAAATAAAACTAGAAAAATAAATGAATTAAAACATGCAAAATCACCTAGACCGGGGATCGTCATAGTGTTTTAGTAAATGTTAGCGATTTCTATCATTCTACTCTCCTAGCCCACATGCAGGCACTTGGTTTGATTAACTGTTTAACCTTTTTGCTCCCCTGCTAAGTTCTCTAAACCTGACTCATAACAGAATATGGGCTCTCAGGTGAGGTAAGGCAGCAGCCAGGATGCCCATCACAGGGATGTGACCACCCAAGACACAGGCAGGCCTTGAGACCACATGGAAAGGCTCCTTGTTCTAAAGGAAACAAAAATACCCTTCAGCCTTCAAGCTTCCTTTTTGTTTGTTTGTTTTGAGACGGAATCTCCCTGTGTCACCCAGGCTGGTGTACAGTGGTGCAATCTCTGCTCACTGCAACCTCTGTCTCCCAGGTTCAAGTGATTCTCTTATCTCAGCCTCCCAAGTAGCTGGAGATTACAGGTGCATACCACTACGCCCACTAATTTTTGTTTTTTTGGTAGAGATGGGGTTTCACCATGTTGCCCAGGCTGGTCTTGAACTCCTGACCTCACGTGATCCGCCTGCCTTGGCCTCTCAAGGTGCTGGGATTGCAGGCGTGAGTCACTGCGCCTGGCCAGCCTTCAAGTTTTCTAAAGACACGATTGCCTCTCCTGCTTTTCACCCGACATGGCACATCAAGAGGGGAAAAGGTGGCCACATGCCCACTGCCCACCCCACCAGCAGTGCACACCACGGACTGAGCCACTGGCCCTACCGCCTGGCCTTCTCAGGCCTTTGGGGCCTTCTTGATCCAGGACTCCAGGCCTCACCACCACTGACTGATTGAGGTTAACCTAGGGGTTGAAATCCACTGGTTCTCCTAGTCCGTAGCTTCTTTCCCCTTACTCATTATACTTCTGAACCCATGAATATTTGAAAGGACTCCAGGGAGGGCATTAAAACACCATGCCTGCTGGGGTACAAGGACCTGGCTCTGGATTCCTGCTGTCCGGAATGGAGGCCTTCCCACGACAAAGTCAACATCCAAAGGGCAACGTCGACTCTTCTGACGCCTGCCACGTCTACAGCTGTTAACATCGGTGAAGCGAGGACACTGTTGTTAGGAGGCAGCCGAGAGCCCTGTGCTAAAACACTCTTGCAAGAAAAAGGGACCTCTGTGAGACAGAGCTCTTCTCGGGTGATGTGTGTGCGGGTGGACCTGCGCTCTCCAGGCAAACACCTGCAGGAGGTACTGAGAGAGAGCAGAGGGGCCCCTCTGTGGAAAGGAAGGCACTTGCCTTGTGGAGAGAAAATTTTTCATTGTGGTATTTTCTTATGATTTCTGAGACTGTCTTGTGAGCAAATGCAGGATCTACTTAGGGGTTATTTGTTATAAACGAAGTAAGCAAGAATGCTCTGGAGAAGAAAGAAATATGACCACCAGGAAGAACCAGAAAATTGAGCGTTCAACAAATGCACCCATGGCTGGTGTTTCATCTGCTGCTCCCTCTATTTCCTCTTCCTCAACTGCTGCTTGAACTGACATGAAGGTAATTAGATTCTGCTTTTTCAAGAGAGAAAGAGTTATTAATTTTTCTATTTAAGACTCTGCAGTCCTCGTGCCTTTACAGAGGATTCTGCCTTCCCCTGTGCAGAGCCGCAGTCCCGGCTGCTCTTCTCATCGGGGATCCCAGGAGCCAGGGAGACCAAGCGGGGCCAGGAAACCCCCCAGGGAAAGCCTGGCCTCTGGAGACCCACTGGCCGGTGGAGCCCGCAGGTCACAGGCACCCACGCCACCCAATACACACCCTGACTGCCACCCAGCCTAGCCCCGTCCATGCAGGGAGCCCTGTGAAGGGTCCCTCATTCATCTGCTGAGGTTTCTTTTCTCACTCTGCACACGTCTACATCATCTAACACAGTGGTCATTTGGAAGAGAATGCTGAATTTGCTCTCTGGTTTACTTGATCCTTAATTTTTACTTATCTTTCCTTTCTTTTTGCTGGATGCATCTGCTGGATATCACTATTTTTCTTAATAAAATGCTTTTCTGTTTCAAGATATCACATGGAAGACATTGGTCAGGGATCAGTTTACTCCTTGACCCTCCCAGTGGGAAATAGGATTTTAGGAGGATTCACTCTGCCCCAAGCAGCAGGGCCACTGAGTCTAGTTACAGATTAGGATTCAGCCGCGTGCCAAGACCCCGTCCGCCCTTCCTCCATCTGGCAGCTGAGTCACCACTTTCCAAGGTCTCTGGGTCATGATGGCTGCATGCCTGCCCCGTCCGTCCCCCATGGCCACCAACTCAGAAATCAGCACGCACGGGTGCCACTTCTGCTGCCAAACGAGCTATCTTTGGGCTTGGATTCGGGCCCAGCACAACACTGGACTCAGTCACTGTTTTAGTCATTTATTAACCGATTAATTAATTAATTCTCATGTCTTGACAGACTAGGAACATTTTTACTATTTAACAGGATTCTTGATGCTGGCAGAGAAATGGTTGCTCATGTCTGGACAGAGGCGTTTGCAGCGTAGGTTTTCAGACACAAAACTTAGACACAAAACTTTTGCTTGACCACATGTTTATGCCTTAAACATATTTTAAAATATTTTAAAAGAGGCTGGGCTCGATGGCTCATGACTGTAATCCCAGCATTTTGGGAGGCCAAGGCAGCCAGATCACCTGAGGTCGGGAGTTCAAAACCAGCCTGGCCAACATAGCAAAACCCAATCTCTACGGTTTCTATGTCTCTATTTTTACTTTAAATATAAAAATTAGCCAGGTGTGGTGGCCGGCACCTGTAATGCCAGCTACTCAGGAGGCTGAGGCAAGGCAATCACTTGTACCCGGGAGATGTTTTATATATATATATATATATATATATATATATATTACAAGGGAGAAAAAGAGTTCCATGCCAATTAAATAACTGTGTAAGAACAGAGCTTGCTTATTCAGGCCCTCCACCACAACAGTCCTAAGTCCTCAAAAACATTAGGTTTCCAATCCTTCCTAAAACCTTACTGACAAATATGTCCGATCATGTCCCCTCAGCATGAGTCCTGATATCCTTAGGTTTTTATTTTGTCCACCTGCGAGGTTCACAGGCCCACACCCCAGCGATTCGAGCTTCACGTGCAGCAGGGACCGTCCGACTTCTTTGTCCATCCTGAGCCACGCTGGGGCCCAGACGTTCTCATCTCACCAGGCCCATTCCTCATCTCACTCAAAGGGACGAGGTGTCATCTGGGAGCAGCTTCTCTGCAAATGGGTTTAGGGGCCAAGGGATATGACAACTGGTAATCTTCAGGTGAAGTGGAGGCCGGGGAAGTCCTCTTCTATTTGAGGTCACACACCTGGAGGGGCTTTCCAGGCTGATTTGGAGCCATCACTCCCCAGGCCCAGGCGCTTCCGTTCTCCCTGGAGGAATCACTCTAAGCAGCGTCTCAGGTCTTCTCCAAGCATCTGTTGATTTGTCCTCAGTGGCAGGCTGGCGTCTGAAGGGCAGACTCTTATGGAGTCTTACTCACAGCACATCTGTGGAGTGGCTATTTTTGTGAATTGTCAATCAGCTGAGAATTCAATTAATGCTTGTGTAAATGGAAGGACTCTGTTCTTAGGGCCTTTACCACCGTCTCTAGGAACTGGCCCATTTCTCCACAGCTCAGCAGTTGCTGTATTTAAGTCTGGAAACTTCAGGGGAGATCAGCTCCCAGGAGGACTGTGGTTTCTTACCAGCAGCGAAGCCCATGGTTCACGAAACAGCAGCGCCACCCATGTCCCACTGTGGCATGAGCCTCGTGCACTGCAGCTGCATAAAATAAGTGGTCTGTTGGCAAACAGAACACAAAACCTCAAGACCCACTTACTATTTTTTTTTTGAAACAGGGTCTCACCTTGTCACCTAGGCTGGATTGCAGAGGTGCTATCTCAGCTCACTGCAGCTTCGACCTCCTGGGCTCAAGCAATCCTGTAGCCCTGCCTTCTGAGTAGCTGGGCCCCCAGGTGCACGTCAGTCACCTCACCAGGCTAATGTTTGTATTTGTTGTAGATACAGGGTCTCAATGTGTTACTCAGGCTGGCCTTGAACTCCTGGGCTCAAGCAATCCATCCACCTCGACCTCCCAAAGTGCTGGGACTACAGCCGTGGGCCACTGCACTGGCCCAGTCCCGTTTTCAAGGGAAAATGAAGACCAAGTGTTTGGAGGCTCCGCAGTGTCCTGGCCACGGCCCATCCTCATCAAGGACATCTGGTCAGGGGCAGCACCTTCGGAGCCAGCATCCACTGGCTTCCCATCTAAATTCTGTGTCCTACCAGACCCCGTCCTCTTCACTCCCATTGCTCCTCAGTTTGCCTCTTTCTATGCAGGTGAATGTCCTCCTGTTTGTCACCCACCTCCCCACACAGGCACACGGGCGTGCTATGAGCGCTGTCCAACACTGTGTCCTCACTCAGGGCCAGTGGCCAGCATGGAGCAGGCACTAAACTCAGGCTGCATCAAGTGTCACGAAAGACTGAGATTAAGAGCGATAATTGTGCTCCCTAGAATGATAATTGATATGCAATATGTATATAGGGACAATTCACTCAGTCCTTCAAGAGTATGCATGTGTATATTTTACTACTAAGTTATTGTTTATGTTCACACACACACACACACACACATACACACATACACACACACAATTTCCTGTCGATTCTCTTTCCCTGGAGAACTTAGACTAATTCATCACACTTTCTGTGTCCAGCACAACACTGGCACAGAGTTTTGAATCACTGGATGAGTTAGTAAATGAACAGGAATAAGGAAAAATTCAATGTGGGTTTTAAAGACCACACCTTGGGCAGGTTCACCAAGGTGAAGGTGTTTTCAGATGAGACCTCAGAAAGCCGGAGCTTCAAGCCCAGGGGAAACGGAGCAGGCAGCAGCAGCCGCGTCCTGGGCTCAGTGGGGCAGGCAGCAGCTGAGAGGGGCAGACAGAGGCGGGAGTGGGGGGAGGCGATGCCGCCAACCTTTCCGAGCTTCCAGAGATGCTGACATTTCAATGTAAGATTTAAAAGCGTGGTTCAGTTCTGGAACTGGACGGTGGAGATGGTTCCACAGTATCATGAGTGTACCTAAGGCCACCAAATTGTGCGTGTTAAAATGGTTAAAAAGCAAATATTGTTGGTGTGTTTTACCATAATTTATAAGAAAAGAATGGTTGAAAATTGAGTTAGAGGTTTGTATGCAATAAGAATTTTTAGACCGTTAAAGGATTTAGGAAAGCCACATCTGAGCTTGGGAAGTGGGGGAGTCGTGATACACTTTCCAATCTTGCGCGTGCCCGTGAATGATTTTATGTTCTCCTGGCTGTTTTACTGCACTCACGACAGCTGGAGGGCCACGCGTGGGTCATGCCCAGAGGTGCTGGTGCTGACCCGAGTCTGCCCAGGATGGGTGCGTGGGAAGAAAATACATCCTCCAGGCCTACTTCCTCTGGAATCAGCAAGGGTCCCGTGGAATGTGGTTTGCTGGGGATTCCCAGGAGAGCTCTGAATAGCGCTGGGGGCCTCAAGTGCACCCATCGGAGCTATGGCAGCCACTGCAAGCCATGGCCTTTTCATCTCTCGCCAGCGCAATGGCATGGACAGCCTGCACTGCAGACTGTGCTGGGGAGATGGGAGGGGGCTCCTAGCTGGACCTGGAACAGGAGACCCTTTCCCATCTCCCCAGCCAGCTTCCCTGTGTCCTCTGATGCCATCTATGGCTGAGAGTTGGTGGAAGAATGAGCTGACCCACATCAGCCCAGAAGGCAGGCTGCTCGCGGCCAGGAAAGTGCAGACAGATGTGAAGTAACAAAACACAGCCCCTGATAGACGAGGAGAAGCATGAGTGAAGTGAGAGGGGGTGAACTCTAAATGTCAAGTATCAATCATCAGGCACCGGGCTGTAGAGGCGCACGGAAGGTGCCGAGCTTGACGGCTGGCTCTCCACCACCCAGAGGCACGCTCCCCAGGGGTTGCCACTGGGAACTCAGACTCCAGGTTCCTGGGGACAAGAAAGCTCTACGTGGGACCTGCTGTCCACACTCCCCTCTCTCCGCTGAAACCTGCTCAGTCCAAACCCTCCCTTCTACAGGAGTCTGGCCAGAGCAACCCTTGTGGACTCCCCACGGGCCAGTCCTCACTGCCCACTCAGGCCCCAGAGCCTTCCCTTTGAGGCTCCCACCAGGCAAACCAGCAAACCCAAGGTCCCCAGACCACCTGACCTCCAAGCGAGTGCTAATCCATGCTGTGGAGTGAGCAGGGCTGTGCTCACTCACACCCCTCTTGCAGCCTTTTCTCCAATTCTCCATGAGACTACAGCATTTGGCCTCAAATCTGCAGGGTGGCGTGGTAAGACTCAGCATTTTTTTATTATTTTTTTTGAGATGAAGTCTCGCTCTGTCACCCAGGCTGGAGTGCAGTGGCATGATCTTGGCTCACTGCAACCTCTGCCTCCCAGGTTCAAGCGATTCTCCTGTCTCAGCCTCCTGAGTAGCTGAGATTACAGGCACACGCCACTAATATGCCTGGCTAATTTTTGTATTTTTAGTAGATATGGGGTTTCACCATCTAGGCCAGGCTGGTCTTGAACTCCTGACCTTGGGCTCCACCCGCCTCGGCCTCCCAAAGTGCTGGGATTACAGGCATGAGTCACTGTGCCCGGCTGAAGACTCAGCACTTTCAAGGAGCCCTGCTAAGAATAGCAGCAGAGCCAACCAGCAAGCATCTCCCTGGAAACCTGGACCAAGAGGAGCTAGAGAAGAAGGGTCACTGAACAGACGCTGCAGGGAGACCAGGCACGGGGGCACGCTCTGCCTTGGGCACAGAGCCCACGTGGAGATGATGGACAGCGGATGAGGGGAGCAGGGCAGGCAGGGAAGGAGGGAGAGAGGGAGGCTGCTGTTGAGGGTGTTGGGACTGTGACCTGGGGCCAGCCAAGGGGAAGGGAGGACTTTAGATTGTCCTTGGAAACATGGGGGCTCTGGAAGGGGCCAGGCCAAGCTGCGTTGGAGCCCTAAGTCCCTGGGGCTGTTCCAGCATCAGCCTCCTCCAGCCACCTCGGCAGGAACGGAAGAGCCAAGGTCTAAAGGCCCCACTGGCCTTCTAGCTCCTGAACTAGGGGTTGGGGCATGGCGAGGAGGCTCAGGGCCCTGTGAGCACAGCCAGGAAGGCAGCCAGGGGAGCAGAGGAGGGCGGAGGGTAGGAGGGGCTGACAGGCATGCAGGACACAGGACAGAGGTGCACAGGTGTGTGGGTGCAGCGTGCACATAAGAGTGTGTGTGTGTGTTCGTGATGTGTGTACCATAGGCGTACAGGAAGCATGGAGTATTTGTATGTGTGTGTATGTGTACATGCATGTGTGTATGCATGACATAGATGAGGCATACGGAGAAGTGTATGAGGGTGTGTGTGAGTGTGATTGTGTGGTGAGCGTGTGGTAGGGGTGTGTGTAGCATGTGTATGTGAATGTGTATGTTTGTGTGGTGGGTGTGTATCTGTGTATGTGCAGGGTGTGTGTGGTGGGGGTATATGTGTGGGTGGGGGTGGTAGGGGAGAGTGTGATGGGTGTGTATGTTTATGTGTGTGTTGTGTGGGGGGAGTGTGTGGTGGATGTGTATGTATGGTGTGTGGTGGGTGTGTATGTTTGTGGTATGTGGGGGGAGTGTGTGGTGGGTTTCTAGGTTTGTGTGTAGTGTGTTAGAGGAGTGTATGGTGTGTGTAGGGGTAGAGTGTGGTGGGAGTGTCTGTGTGAATGTGTGCTGGGAGTGTGTGTTGGATGTGTATGTTTGTGTTGTGTGTGTCTGGTGTGTATGTGGTGTGTGTGTATTTGTGGGTAAAGTGTGGTGGGAGTGTCTGTGGAGGGGAGTATATGTTGGGTGTGTATGTTATTGTTGCATATGTGTGGTGTGTGTATATGTGGGTTGAGTGTGGTGGGACTGTCTGTGAGTGGGGGTGTGTGTTGGGTGTGTATGTGTTGTGTGTGTGGTATATATGTGCTGTGTGAGCGTGTGTGGGTAGAGTGGTGGGAACACCTCACCTCTGTGTGTGTGTGTGTGTGGTATATATGTGCTGTGAGTGTGTGTGGATAGAGTATGGTGGGAGCACCTGTGTGTGTGTGTGTGAGAGAGAGTGTGTATGGGTTGAATGTGGTGGGAGCACCTGTGTGGGTGTGTATGTGTGGGGGGGGGGGGTTGAGTGTGGTGGGAGCGCCTGTGTGTGTGTGTGTGTGAGCCTGTGTGGGTTGAGTGTGTGTGGTATATATGTGTATGTGAGTGTATGTGGGTAGAATATTGTGGGAGCACCTGTGTGTGTGTGTGTGGGTTGAGTGTGTGTGGTATATATGTGTGTATGAGTGTGTGTGGGTAGAGTGTTGCAGGAGGCCTGTGTGGGGGGGGGGGGTTGAGTGTGTGTAGGTTGAGTGTGGTGGGAGCACCTGTGTGTGTGAGTGTGTGTGTGTGTGAGCATGTGTGGGTTGAGTGTGGTGGGAGTGTCTGTGGGGGGGTTGAGTGTGTGTGGTATATATGTGCTGTGAGTGTGTGTGGGTTAAGTGTGTGTGGGTAGTGTGGTGGGAGTGCCTGTGTGCGTGTGTGTGTGTGGGTTGAGTGTGTGGGGGTAGTGTGGTGGGAGTGCCTGTGTGCGTGTGTGTGTGGGTTGAGTGTGTGTGGGTAGTGTGGTGGGAATGCCTGTGTGTGTGTGTGTGTGCTGTCACTGCACGCCGGCGTTCACCGCACACAGCCCCATCACACCGGCCCTGGGCTGAGCACCTCGTGCTCTTCCTTCCCAACAGTTGCCCTTTGCTCAGCATGAGAAGGACCCACCTCCACAGCAGGAGGAGCAACCTCAGCTGGAGGGAGGGGAGCCTGGGACTGAATCAGGCTGGACCCTGACTCCCTCCGCAAACTTTCCAGCAATAACAGCTATAATAGGAAGTGACGTGGAGAGAAATCAATACAGCTCACTCCGTGGAAACCCACTGAGTCACAGCCCAGCCTCCCCACAGCTGGATCCCAGCCACGCCTGCAGCCACGCCACAGTCCTCCACCCCAAGGGGAAGTGGGATCCACGGAAGGTCAACCTGGAAAGAAACAACTCAGCAGATGGCAGCTTACGGGTATTTTGCAAATATCCCCAAACCTGTGACTCCACGGACACACCGCCAGCCCCTCCCAGGCTTTGGGTAGCCAGGACCTGCGAGGCCCTGAAAGCCTCGGGCTCACGGGCTATTCTGGCTTCAGCAGGCACTGCGGGTGTCCATGCTGTGTGGACAGTCCCCACCCTGGACTCTTGCTGGGCTGGGCAGCTTCCTCCTGATCCCGCCTGTCCAGGAAGAGTCCGGGAAGGGTCTAGACGTGGCTCACCTGAGGAACTCGGCTGCTCTGAATCCTTCTCTGGGGGTGGAAACAGCTCAGCATCCGTGCCCTGGGGCCACCGTGACGGTGCTACAAACTAGCAGGCCCGGAGAGCAGAAACGGATCAGCTCCCGTTCAGGAGGCCAGAGGTCTGAAATTGGGCGTCGGCGGGGCTGTGCATCCTCTGAGGGCTCCGCCTGAGAAGGCTGTCATGCTGCCCTGGCTCCCGGCGACCATCAGCGTTCCCTGGCACCCAGTCTCTGCCTCCTCGTCTCCCAGCTTCTCTCCTGCGTGTCTGTCTCCTCATAAGGACACCAGCCCCTAATCCAGTGTGGTCTCACCTTTACTTCATTCCCTCTGCAAAGACCTCCATTCTAAACAAGGTTATCCTCACAGGTACCAGGGGTAGGATGTTGACCCATCTCCCAGCAGAACCCAGCATGGGGGAATTAGGACTGAGTGAAAGTCCTACCGGTCAGGAGGGACCATCCTTATCAGTACAGACTGAATGCCGCAAGGTTTGGGGTGCTCAAATCTCTGGAAACATCGTCGCTATATTCACTTTTCCTTTTGTCTCAGACATAGCACAGATAGAGAGTGACTCGGCCAAGAGGGCACTCTGGGCTCAGAGGGAGCAACCCCCACCCCCCGCCCTGGGACTCCCTAAGAGAGAAAGCAGAAACACAGGTGCAAGCAGAGGGACCCTCCAACCTGGAGAATCACCGGCAGGTGGTGTGACCCTCTTTTCTCTGGAGGGGCTGCAAGTTCCTGACCACACCCTCACTGACCCCAGCTGCATGTTTGGGGGTCTAAAGAGGGGCATTGCCAGCAGATTGCAGCTCCCGCCTGTGTGCCTGGAAGAATGCAGGAAGTAAGTGTAGCCTTTTCTGAGGAAGCACGGGCTGGTTTTACAGACCTGTGCTCCCTGCCATGTGCAGAAGCTGGGCTTGCGAGCAGATCAAATTGGGGGTAAAGAGAGTGGCTGAAGCTCTTGACTTCAGCAAAGCTCTGCTCATCCACAGCCTAGAGTAAAATCCACTGGATACTTGAGAAATCAGAGGTGAATTTAGACATCAGTCTGGTGATTATATTTCTACATGTAATCGTAGTGTCCAGAGCATGGTGGTAAGGGGGCAGGACAAGACGTGCATTTCTTGAGAAATTACGTGGTTTGTTGAAGCCTTAAGAAGATCGTGGCATTATCTTGCAGAGTAAAATTCGTATCCAAGAGAACAAGAACAAATCAAAAGAGCCTGCTTGCTCGGCTCCTGGAATGAATTGAGAAACAGCCAGGCACGTGGCGTCCCAAAAGATCTAGATAAAAATCAATTTTGTTATTTCTCATTCTGCAAAACGGGAATTAAGGCTGGGCAGAAAGAATATCTCCATTTCCAGTTCAGCAGAGAGCTGTTTGCTTTTTCAGTGACTACAGGCTCACTCTTTGACCAAGCCCTCCTCAGCAGCCTAATAATAAGAAATCATTCTTTTTTTCGGACGCTAACAAAACACAGCTTTGAAATTTGGTGGGAAATTGTTATAATATTTAAAAATTGGCTTTTAGAGAATGAGACTGCTGTCCATGCATTTCTTGGGGATAGAAGCAAGTCGGAGACCAGCGACCTTTCGAGGGAGCGTTTCCCTGAGGGAGCCATAGGCTGGCTCCGGCAGCGGCCCTGACAAGGTTGTCTGGGAGACAGACATTGATGAATGGTCGCATATTTTCTTTCTCTCTCCCCTCCTTGCCCACCTCCCTCCTAAGACAGGCTCTGGGGCTCTGGGATGAGGATTGCATTCCCCAGGCAGAGAGGATCCTTCTTGGGCCTGCTGAAACCCACAAGCCTGGGAGGGCAGATCCTGCCCCAGACCGGGAGGCTGCAGAGATCTTCAGTAGTTCTGTGCCGCAGGGGCTCGGCTAGGAACAGACTCGGCGCTCCAAGGGGACACTGGGGAGCCTCAAATGTGGGGTCCATGGGGAGAGCCACTCAGGGTCCAGGCAGCTCAGCCTCAAATGCGGACTCCCTGGAGAGGGCCACAGTGGGGTCCAGGCAGCTCAGCCAGGATGGGAAGCCCTGGGCCGGCAATGCCACAGAGGCTTCCCAGCCTCAAGCCTGCAGGGGCCCAGGCAGGTGCTACTGACCAGGGCCCAGGTGACAGCCGAGAGAGCTGCCCCGCAGAGAGCCACCCCTGCCTGCCAGAGCTGCTCAGGCCTCGTGCAGGGAGAGGGGAGGAGGAGGAGGAGACGAGGAGCAGCGGGTTCCTTCGGGTTCCCTGCTGGTGGTCAGGACACTGACCCGGAGTAGTCCTGCCAGACCTGGGCTCCCACGGCACCCCTCAGGGCAGGCAGACCAGCAGGGAGCCGGGAGGCAGCCTCCAACTTTGAAGCTGTCCCACAAGCCTGCGGGAGGGAACCGTGCCCGCCAACAGGTTGTCCTGTGTGTCTACAGCCTCAATCGGAAGAGACTAGATTTATTCTGTGCTCACTGACGTGTGTTTGACATTTCTCAACAATCCATTTATTTAGAAACGTCAATAAATGAATGTGTAATTCCAACTGTTTTAGCAGGGCATCCACGTTCTTCAGCCATGACGAGTGATCTTTCATCACCAGTGACAGCTCTCTGCTTGGATCAGAGTTCGGCAGGTGAGCCTGTCCCCGCCATCTCTGGCTTGCGCAGCAGAGAGGGTTGACCAATGGCTGCCCTGCCCTAGGCGCAGGAGGCTACAGGGGCTGGGGGGGACAGGAGAAGAACCGTATGGGAGCCAGCAAGTGACGGAACAGTCATCGAATTGCCAGTTTAGTAAAAAGTGAGTAGAGGAACCCAAGTCCCTGGAGGAGAGACACTGCATGGACCTTGCCTAGCTAATGGGGCTAAGGAGGCACAGAAGCCTTGTCTGGGACCACGAGATTGAACTCAGCTCCACAGGGTGACTGGGAATTGCTCAGGGAGAAAGGAGGGTGGAAGCGTGTTCCAGGCAGTGGAACAGTCTTTGGGAAGGCCAGAACTGGAAGGGAGCATGACTCAGGAGCAGGACCTGGCCAGCGTCGGAGGGGCCGTCTCATGAAGAATAGGGAGAGGGCAGGAGAGAAGGGGTCACTGTAGACACGGAGGGCTGTGCTGGTCCCTGTCCTGTATCTTCGGGGTGATGGCAGTCCATGAAGGATCACAGCTGGCGGTGGTGAGATCTGCGAACAAGTGTCAGGGAGAATTCACCTACAGTGCAGAGATCAGGGAGACCAGAGGCACTTGGAGTGCTGGCAGCACATGGAGGAGGCAGGTGTCCAGGCCAGAGAGGCTGAGCTGGTCAGGTGGGCTGTGAAGGCCAGGAGGGAAGACGGTGAGGCTCAGAAGGAAGCAGAGTGTCTCCAGGAGGCGTCCTGTGGACGGTGCCGTGTGCCCGCCACTCCTCTCCTCTCCGTGCGCCTTGCCCGGGCTGGCAGCCTTGGGTCGTGAGTGCTGACTCTTCATCACACCCATCCATGTCAAGAGCAGCCATGAAGCTGCAATCGTCCGCAGTCCCCCACCAGCATGCAGGGTGCACACAGGCCCAGAGCTGTGGTCTCTTCGTTACAGGCAGAGTCCCCTCCGCAGGGCCCGCCTGGTGGTGCTGGGAGCTCAGTGGGCTTGAGCTTCATGCCTGCTGAGCGGGACAGGGCAGGCTTCCCTGGCTCCTGCAGGTGGGCGCTCTGTTGCTGCGGAACACGACCCCAGAGCCCGTGACCTCTGACTCCATCCTGCCCATGCCTTCCTCTTGTGGAGCACTTGCTCAGAAGCAAATGGAAAGCTGCTGTCTTTGGAACTCGAGGCTTCCCAGGAGATGCACCAGCCTGAGTCCTAATCCAAGCCTGTCCTAATAAGAAGTGATTTGAACACATGGACACACAGGGACAGTGCCACGTGATGGTTGCAGTGAAGTCTACAAGCCACGAGCTTCAGGGATCGCCGGCTATCACCAGAAATGGGGGAAGAGGCATGGAACAGATTCGCCCTGTGAGTTTCAGGAGGAGACAGCCCTGCCCACATCTTAATTTTGAACGTCTGGCCTCCAGAACTGGGATAGAATGTGTTTTTGTCACTTTTAACTACTCAGTTTGTGGTGTCTGGTTGTGGCAGCCCAAAGAAACCAACACCCGGACTTTAGGGCAGATGGGGAATGGGGCACAGGGAAAAGGGTTGTCCAGACCCCAGCCCTGGTGAGGGCACGCCCATCTTCCCTCTGTCAAGCATGGAGGAGATAAAAGATCCTGTTTGGTTGGAAATACCTTCTTTCTATGTGCAGACCCTGATTTGAATTCACAAATGGCATCGACCTGCCTGGATATCAGGGTGCAAGAATTGTCCAAGCTCACAAGGACCTCAGAAGTCCTGAGTCTGCTGTGCATTTGATGTGAAGTTTGGGATGTTTGCCCTCCAGCACCCCCACACACAGATGCCCTTGGACACCCCAGCAGGCCCTCCCTCGGCCCCTGTAGCAAGGCAGGATTTTTCATGCAAAAGGGGATGGGTTTCTGATATGTCCGAATTCCAAAGTAAAACCAAGCCCCGAGTATCCCATGGAGCATAGACACATCAGGATATCTATGCCTCATATTCCTGCTGGGAAAATCTCTTCTGAATGCTGAAACCTAGAATCACTGGCCAAAGAGAGCTGGTTTTTAATTCATGAGGCATCTGGAGCTGCGTCACCAGCAGCCTGGGAACGGAGCTGGACATTCCTCTCCCAACTCCCTGTCTTGCTCTCTCTCTATTTCCAGGCACAAAGAAAGCTGA
The DNA here is from genome assembly GCA_963574635.1 of Cheracebus regulus. Lineage (NCBI taxonomy): Eukaryota > Metazoa > Chordata > Mammalia > Primates > Pitheciidae > Cheracebus > Cheracebus regulus. The sequence goes on from CAUYQU010076710.1 coordinate 16,390, forward strand.
CAGGCAAGTCTCTTTCCACCGATAGCTGGAATTTGGCATTGATGGTGTGAGCTCTCTGCAATCAGCTTAGAATGATCAGCTTAGTGCTGTGATGGAAAATGGGGTTGACGCCGAGGCTGAAATACTGCTGTGCTCAAAGTGAGTTGGGTTGTACTTGAAGAGATCTCATCACAGAAGCTTATTGTGTAACTTATTTTTGAGGAAAAAGAAATCCCTGTAGGCCCACCAGTGGGTGTTATGAGGTTCCTGAAAGAGTCTCAGTTCTTGAGGCTTTGAATGGAATCCAGGCCCCTGGAATGGAGATACCTGATTTCAGAGAGAGCAGGTGTGAACAGAAGCCAGAGACGCTTTAGAATCTGCTTGAGGAAGATCATCTGCACACATTTCATGCATGCTCCAAGAACGTGAGTAAAGCCTGCAGTCTTCTAAAAGAGCGGACTCACACAAGACACATGTGGAATCACATAAGACACATGGAATTAAATTTCTGTGTCTGCCACTTACTTTTCATGTCTGCCACTCACTTTCCATTTACCTGGCTAGAGCCACTCTCTGCCACATCTACCCGGCCCTATGCCTGCAGGTGGTCCAGTGCAGTCAGGGGCCTTCTGACCCCCACTGGATATAACCGAAGGGGCAGGGGCGAGGGCAGTGGGGAGTCCTAGCCAGAAGAGGAGGAAGGTCAGGGCATCAGATCCACTGGCCTGTTCCCTGCAGGGTGCCTCGAGCTGGCGTCTCTCAGTCAAATGCCCGTCTCCGCTCACTGTAGCCCTCCTCCTGCTGGTCTCTCTGCCAGCTCCAAGCAGGGGCTCCATCTCCCAGCCCCACCTCTGGCTTCAGGGACGCACAGCCACACCGATCCTAGCACCCAGCTCCCGTCCTGTCACTTAGGGCTACTCTCATACATTGTCTCCTCACTCGCGCTCCCTGAGCTGCCCTCGCGAGTGAGCCCCGGCTTCCTGCAGGACCCAGGCACGCCAAGTCCCTCAAGTCCCTGCGATTGACCTTGCACTCAAGTGCCAGTGGTACCGTGACTTTGTGTGGGTCTTTGAAGAAACCGTCTTGCTAAGGAAGTGTCTGCTAACTGTTAGGCTACATCACATGCTAGTCTCTGCATCAACTCCTTTGGGGTATGTTTTTCTATTGTGTTCTAGATAGTTACACACCCCACCAAAATCATTTCTTTATTATCAGCTGGGTCATGTCTAAAAAATGTCAAGTTATGCAGACTCCATAGAGAAGGCAGGGGGTTCGAGTTTCACAGCACTGCATGGCTGGAGAGCATTGTAGGGGCGTTTGAAGGGGTCCCACAGGCCACGCAGGCGGTGAAAGCCTTGACCAAGAGGAAGGACTGGACAGAAGCAGCCTGTAACAGGATGTCTAGGTGGTAGGTCGTCTTATGTGGAAGTTATGGGAAGCTACCCGCCCTTTCTTAAATATTTCAAAGCATAATAGACTCCGTGCAAGAATAAACCTGCAACACATGCTCACACACTCATTCATTCACTCAGCAAATAATCACTGAATCCTATGCACATGGCTGACAACGTGCTGGGTGCTGGATCACAGCAACACCAGCCTCACTCTCCACCCTCTAGATACTCACAGTGAAGGGTGGTGTCATCCAGGAAGCAGGTGGCAGAGCTGTAGCTGGCTTCACAGAGGACAAGGACAAGTAGGATGCACACTCGTGATGGGGTGTTCCATGGTCAGGAAGATCAGGGAAGGCTTCTAGGAGGAAGTGGCATCTGAGCTGAGGAATGTGAAAGGGCAGGGGGGTGGGGTCCCAGACAGAAGGGAAGATGGTACTAAGGAGGCAGGAGAAAGGACCAGAGATGGGGGGCAATTTGATGTGGGAGGATGTGGGACAACTCTGGATGAATTGTCAGGGAGGGCTCTGTTGCATAATTCTGCTTTATCTGCAGGACAAGGGAAATCACTAATGGATCTTAGTTCCTTAGGGACAGAGATTTGGGTTCTTGTGAGATCACCCTAGCTGAGACCAGAACAGAAGAAGCGGCTCTGGAAATAAGGGGGAGGGATACACACATGTAGAAACACACATGGACACAGAAATGCACATGCACACACACGTGCACTGATGCACACAGAAACACATGCACACACATAGCACTCGTGCATGCAAAAACACACATGCACTCGTGCACACGGAAACACATGCACACACGCATGCACTCGTGCACACAGACACACACATGCACACACAGCAAGCATGAACATATCACACAGGTATCACATATCATTTATGCACACAGACACATACAAACATACATGCACAAACATGCACGCACTAGTTCTAATAACACAGGCAAAGTCGTGGTTCTTGTGTGGTAACTCATAGGATTTCCTTGGTTTAGGCAACTCTTACAGTATCTGCCAGGAGGAGGTGGTTGCATAAAACTACTTAGAGTGAAGCTGGCCAGAGCCTGGCTGAGACATGTGCTGTGGTTCACTCTGGGTCACTCCCCACCCTTGAGAGTGTCCGAATTTGACTCTCTTGTGATGAGCTGGGAAGCGGTTCCATCAGCAGTAGCCTGTCTTGCTTCCTCAGTTAATTCTCCAGCAGATATTTCTGGAATGAATGAATAAAGCTTCCTTTCATAGCCTACATTCCAGGATGAAAAATTGTAGTGATCGGCCTTATCTTTCATGTTTTAACCTTCATTATGTCAAATGTTTCCTTATCATAGAAATTAAGTAACTTCAATCCAGTGCTGGGGTCATATTACCCATAAGTAAAAACTAAAAGTGCTCCCTGCCGTCAGCAAGCACAGCAGGATTTTGGGCCGTCTCCACCGGAGGGACGCATGTGGCTCTTAGGAACAGTAACAGCATGCTGTTTTCAAGCCTAAATCCATCCTTACATTCGAATGTAGAACTTAAAAAACATTCCTATTAATCTGCTGCGTCACAGGGACAGACCAACCCTCCTTTGTAGAAAACAAAGACCTAGTGGTCAGTTCACGACGTATGTGAGCTGTGGCAAATCTGTACAGGGATGCAGCCTCGCGTCTCACCTCCTTGCAGGAAAGCATTTGTCCGGGGGGCATGAGGCAGAGGGAGAGACCAGGCGGGTGTGAGGGCAGGAGCCTCTCAGTGCCGTGGAGCCTTGGACAGTGTGTCTACAGCCCTAAAAGAATACATTAAAAATAACTTGACCACATCTATTTTATTTTTCCCTTAGAGATAACGGGAAGCAGTTTGTCCTGCACTTTGAAGACAGTGAAATCAGCTGCTGTGTCCTCCCAGGGCCTGGCCCTAGCAACGTGATCCTGGAGAGCCCCGAGGCCCTCCCACCAGTGGATGCCTTGGGGAAGGCAGGGGAAGCGGAGTGTCAGGATAGCACAGCACCCCATCACCTCCGTGTCCCCATGCAGAACCCAGCAGTGCCCCTGGAGCAGAGTCATCCATGACGGAAGCAGCATGACCATAGGGGTGACCACCGGGGTGACCACCGACACCGCAGCCCCAGATGCTAGGCACCCTGAGCTCCTGGATTCAAACCCACCTTCATCCAACCACACAGCTGGGCTCTTGGCTTTTCAGCCAGAGAGAAAAGAGCTGAGCTCTGCACGCAGCTTCCTTCTTGCACATCTGCCCAGCTGAGCGTCTCCTGGGTCTAAGTGTGCATGAAAACGATGGCCAAGTCTCTAAGTACCAGAAGTTTACATGTGAAAAGATGCTAGTGTAATGGTAAAATTTCAGCAATCTAAATCTTCACCTGCTTCCAAGCACATTTGAGAGATCAGATACAACTCCTGACCTCCCAGGTCTGAACAACATGGGGCTCCTTGGTTTTGGATGCCATTCCCGCCTACAGGGCCTCCCCACAGTCCTGTCTGAGGCCCGATGCTCTCGGATGCTCCTGAAGTCTGTGAATCGGGCCGCACTGTGGCACTGGCTCTGTCAGCTGAATCTGGCTCTCAGTGTTGCCCAGCACTGGGTCTCCCAGCTTGACTCCGGCTCTCACCCTTGTCCCCACAGGCTCTCCCCAGCTCTCAGCCTTGTCCCCACAGGCTCTCCTCGGCTCTCATCCTTGTCCCCCACAGGCTCTCCCCGGCTCTCACCCTTGTCCCCCACAGGCTGTCCCCGGCTCTCACTCTTGTTCCGAACAGGCTGTCCACAGGGCTGCTTCGTGCTGCACACTCCAGGCCCCTCTGAGAGGTTTCAATCCAGTGGGTTGGCAGGCCCAGGAATCTGCATTTTACCAGTGAGCGTTTCCGTTGCCCTCATCTTTGGAGATGACAGCTCATCATGGACAGCTGTAATCACGTGATGCTGTGTGCACCAGCCCCAGGAGTGAAGGCTATGGGGAGCCCAGCTGTGGCCCTCACATTTTCCACCAGCCTCTGCAGACCTCTGCCCCACAGCCCAGAATGCTAGGGGCATTTCTGACCTCCCTCTTGGATGGTGCAACTGAGAGCCGCTCCAGGAGGAGATTCCCCCGACCCCTGGCGCACCCCATGCAGATCCTGTCACCCACCAAGGAGGGGCCAGGTTCGCCTCACCACAGCTGATCTGATGAAGCAAAATTGCTGGTTTCCCACCTGGATGTCCCTGGGAGTCACCCACCGTGTTCCCGCCTCCTGAGAGGGAGCCAGAGCTCTGTGACGTGTGGGTACCCTGCCCTTGCCAGGAGGGTTTTGCTCATTTGGGCAAGTGAGGCCAAATTGTCCTGGGTTCTACATGAGGCCCACCTGAAAGCACATCCCGGCCTCCCAGGAGCATGTTTCCCAGCATTGAATCTGGGTTTCTGGACCAAGCCCCATACGTGCTCCAGGGCTGCACCTGCCCCCGGCCAGCAGGACCCCTGGCTTCCCTCCCGACCAACCCCTTCACCAGCCCTGGGCGACCTCTCCACTCTCCCTTGGGATCAGACAGGATTCTACCGTGGCTGGCCCTGAATCTGGGTCCAGCTTCCCTTTGGTTCTGTGTAGATGGAAAGCTTAGGGTGCACCCAGGGAAGATGGCCTTTGGGCCACACAAGCCTGGTCCTCAGCTGACTGGTGCCAAGCCTGGCACAGGTGGCATTTGGTAAATGCTATCTCTATGCCCTTTTCATTGTTACAAATGGCTTGGGGAAGCCCAGGCCCCTCCAGTCTGCCCTGAGGGCTGCCAACTTGCCTTAGAGAGGCTTTCCTCCAATCATGTGGCAAAAGCAGCCACACAGAATACACATAAAGTCAAACACTGCTGTGTGTGACCAATCCCCTCCACGTTTTCAAGCCAGGTATCATTTGCTAAGTGTTTAGTGACTCAGTTATTACATAGAATTACTTAGGAAACATGTTCAGAAGACACAATTCAGTGCGAATCAGTTGTGTGATCAGCTGCTACCTTCCTCTTCTCTCCCGAGATCTAGATTCAGATTCTGTTTCCTGACCGTCCCCCACTCAAGCTGAAATGTAACTTTAATGTGACAGGAGCTGGGAAGCGATGCAGGAAACACGTGTGGTAGTGCTCCTGCAGGGCGTCGCTGTAAGGGGGTGGAATTTTCTGCTGTATGGAAACATTCTGGAATTCATGATTCCTGCCCAGCGATCACCAGGCAATTCACCGTGAGCCACGCTGCAGAACACGCCCGAACTTGATGTGGTTCGCATGAAATTAGAAATCGTGAAAGCTGCATTTACTGTGGAAGCAGAATTCCCATGTCCGCTTTTAGTCATGCACAATGTTAGTTCGGCAGCTGATGACAACCTGGTGATGGCCATAAATATGGTGAATGTGGTATAAATCAGTTGTCGAAGTGCAGTGGTCAAAGCCAGTTACCTGTAAATCTCCCGCGGCTTGTTCTCGCCCATCAGCCATGTGCTGGGAGGAAGAGTGTCCTCAAGAGCCACGCACGTCTAGTGCCTCAGAATGTGAACTTTAACTGAGAAGAAGGTCTTTGCGGGAGTCATTAGTTAAGATGAGGTCCCACTGGCCTAGGAGGGGCCCAAGTCCAATAATGTGTGTCTTTATAAGAAGATGAGAGGAACACACAGGGAAGAAGCCACGTGACAGCAAAGGCAGAAATTGAAGGGACATGCCTGCAAGCCAAGGACCCCAGCAATGAGGACAAGGTGAGCAGGCGCCCTCCCCAGAGCCTTCGGGGGAGCACAGTCTCATAGACATGGTCATTTTGGACTTCTGGACTCCAAAAGAGTGAGAGGAGAAACTTTCATTGTTTTAAGTCACCTGGTTCTTGGTCATTGGTCCTAGCGGCCCAGGAAGCGGACACACCTGGCCGGAGAGGTTCTTCCTGCTCTGAGCACTGCTGGATGAAGTCACCGTCCGAGGACCAGTGTGGTCATTGTTCTGCATAGAGCAGGATCCTGTGTAGGATACCAGCTTTTCCCTTCACCACATTCTTCTGTATTTTAGCAGGTGTCATGTGGAAACATACCTGATCATGTTGAATTTTTAAAGATTTATAAATAGTTTACAATCTTCCCAATGTGGGCCAGTGGAAAAGGGGACCCTTATGGTCACCAAGAAGCAAATATGTGCTATGTGGGAGCTCCTGATGTTTACAGCTGAAGAGGAAAAAACCATGAAGGGCTGGATGACTTCAGGGTGAGAGTTGGGGTGCAAGTAGGTTTCTGACTCACAGAGAAACATTTGGGGAGATGCCGGGGCAACGCTACTTCCCTGGAAGGAAAATTCCATGATGACCCAGTGCCTTGGGTGGGGCCCAAGCGTCCACTCAGGGCCACAGGTTGAAGGGAGGGAGCATCTGGCGGATGCAGCAGCCGGGTTCTCAGCAGAGCCAGACCCCTGCCTGACCAGGAGACCTTTGCCAGCTTCGACATTCCACAATCAATGCCAGGGACCAGGTCTCCTGGCCTCACGCCCCTGAACTCAGTACCAAACCTCACTCTCTGAGGGACATCTAGGAAACCTGTTCCCATAAGGTGGCCTCGGTGGCCACACCAAGGGCCTAGTACATAATGTCAGGGGTTTCTCTTGGGAAGCCCAGCAAACCCCAAAATGCAAATTCACACTTGTGATAAATGAAGGGTCAGATAAGACTTTTAGCCCCTATCCCCAATGCAATTTTTTTTAAAAAGCAAAACAGAAATTTTAAAAACATTAAGACTGAATCTCTGATTTGATGCCTCGAGCCCAGTCCTGCAGGAAGGTAGACGGTGCAGCTGTGGCTGCCCAGGGCAGGGACTGGTCTGGAGGACCTGGGGGCAGGGGCCCCCCTGGAAGGTAAGAATCACAGTGCCCTGAGTCCTCTCTGTGTCCTGGGGTGCCAGTTCTCATGGGCTCTGTGCCAAGCCCATTGTGCTGTACCTGGGCAGGGCTGCCGTTCTCTGGCTGGTGGGTGCTGGATGCAGGTGGGCTGGGCAGGTGCTCACCAGGATGGAGGGCCATCAGGAAGCGTGTGGGCTTGTTGAACTAATGGTTGAGAAAAGTGACAGGTGTCAGGCTAAGTCCTGGGCAGAGTGTTGATCTTCAAAGATGTGCCCATGTCTGAGCAAAAGGCAGCCCAGACCCTCCCACTCGCCAAAAAGTGAGTGTTTGTGGTACCTGTTCTTCCCGACAGGTCACTGGCTTAACCATCCATGGACCATGCTGTTTTGGCTGAAACAGGTTTTGCCTCAGCATTTTGCTCTTAACTTGGGCTTTTTATTCATACCTAATCATGCTGAGCCTTGTACAGAAAAGAAGTTGCAAAGAGACTCATATCTACACGTGATCAGGGTCCCATCTCCCACGTGGGATCACAAAGACTCAATGCTCAATTATTCTCTGATGCTTTTATAAATGCTTTGATGGGTTCAGAGCTAGAAAGTGTTTGCACTCTTCCCCTGAGGATGGCAGCCTTTATGATATTTGCCAAAGTAGGAAAAAAAAGGATGGCATGGCTTGTGTCCCCTTGCTGCAATTTCTACTACCATCAGGGAATTTGTTTCCACTATTGGAAGAATTATGAAGATGCTCAAGAAAATGAGCTGCTAAGAAAAGGCATTTAGGTATAATAAAATGAAAGGCCGTGTTTCTTCTTGTCAAAGGAATTATGCAGAGGGACATAAGATGCGATGCGATGGCTGGAACGTTCTGGCTAACATTTTCTGCTCAGCGACGGCATGAGGATGGATAGAATGGCCTAGAAAAACAAGCTGAGGATGGACTTGCCTAAATGGGCCTCCCTTCACCCTTGCCTGAACTCTGAGGGGGACGCTGGGCGTCACTCAGGAGCAGCTGGTGTGCACCGCGGAGCAGGGGCTGCGTCGGCAGGACGGTCAGGAAACTCCGTGTGGCCTGTGTTTGTTCTTTTCTCTGTAAACCTGGAATCAGTGAGCTTTGCAGGACCATCTTGTTGGTTTGAGGGGGAACAGGTGAAAACAGTGAGCCCAAAGAACTCCTTGAACCCGAGAGGCAGAGGTTGCAGTGAGTTGAGATCACGCCACTGCACTCTAGCCTGGGCGACAGAGGGAGACTCCGTCTCAGAAAACAAACAAACAAAAAATGAGCCCAAATTAGCTCACTAAGTGTGTGCTTTACATAAACATAACCCTTGGGAATCCACATGGGAAGTGGAATCAGGGATAGAGCTGGTCAGACAGGAACGTATTTTAGCAAGCCAGGTCCTGGTTGACTTTGCTTTTTTATCTCTCAGCATTTGCTGATTTTGTCAAAAGCCTCTCTTCCTTGGATAGGATTAGCCCCGGGGGCAATGACTGACCAGAGACAGCTGCCCTGGTTCATGGCCTGGGGACCCTACCCGGCAGAAGTGGGAGCACCAGCCCCTATGGTAACGCAGTTTTCATTGCACTCAACGCTCGATTAATCAGATCAACTCAATCCATAAGGACATTTCTTAAAATACGTTAATTGATCCTACGTGTTGTGAGCAAACACGAAACATTCCGCTCCTTATTTACTTAGCTCTGATTTAAATAACGAGGTGCTTCTTTTTGCTGACATCTTCTGACAATTCCGCTTTGTGGTTGGTTTTTTTTTTCTGGTCCAAGAAATGTTTCTAGAGGTAAACGGATCTGAATTCATTTCACATTTTCAGCATGGATTCTTTTTATTTCTCTCTTAAAAAAAAATAAAAAAATAAAAAAACAATGAACTGTGCACTGTAAATAAGGGGAAATGAAATCCATTTTTTTTTCATGATGGTAATGCTTAAACCTATTTCCCTAGATGAAACTCTTACGGTGATACACAAGCCCCATTATAAATACATTTCTCATATTTTATGCATCTGGTTCTATAGTTATAATATTTACCATGCACAAACACAAATTCTATCATTACGTTTATGAGTAAGCTCAGTTATCCAAGAAATGGCACAAACACAAGCAGAGGCAAAGAAAACAAAGACAAGAATGAGGAGCCACAGGAGGTGCCACCCTGGGCCACCGTCAAAAAATGAAGAGACGTCAGGGCACCTGCTAGGACAGGGCTGCCTCCACGGGGGTGGGTGGGAGCAGGTCGTACCCTTCTGCCTACTCCCACAGGCCTCATGCTGGGACCTTCCCACCTTCTCTCTGCTGCTCTTCAGCAAGACTGAAATGACCTCAAGAGGCTTTTACCAAGGCACCTGCCTGACCTCTCCTTCTGCCACCTCTGATCTCCTGCTGCAGTCTCCATTGGGCAAAGCCAGGCTGGGGCAAGAGGGTGAAGCAGGCTGGTCCCTGGCACAGAGCCAGGAAGGATAAGGAGCAGGAGACTCAAAAGGGCAAAGGTAGCAGTGTGTCCCCCAGGAGCCTGTTCATCTTTTCAGCCTGAGCCATCCTCTGAGAACCTGTGGAGTGTCTTAACCAGGCTCCATCCTCTGAGAACCCATAAGAGTATCTTAACCAGGCTCCTGTGGTCCTGTAGGTGCCTGGAGCAGCCTGGGCCTCACAATCAGCATCTGCTGCATGGGCTGAACACAGGGGCTGGTGCTACACTCTGTACCCAGGCCCAGGGTGGTCTTACATGGCTTCTCTGAACTTGCCTTTCTACCCAGAGATCCCAGGAAGAATCCTAGCCCTACAGCCCACTAGAGATTGCCAATGCCTTCAAAAAATGAAGGTTCCCCTGTACCCCCGGCAAACCAGGGAGCCTTTGGTGCCAGCACTCTGCCCAAACTGCTCTGCCGTGGCCCCTCGAAAGAAGGCTGAATGGCAATGGAACTCCACCAGCATCTGGCCACATCTGGAAAGGAAGTGGGGATACAGGAGAAGCCAGAGAGATGACAAAGCCTGTTTGGAAGGTCCCTGTTGTCCGAGTATCTGTGACACCACACTACCTGCCTTGATCCTGTCTTCCCAACTCCACAGGTGTTTAGGGTAAACTCAGAGGACTTTTCTCTTCTGTTTCTGACCAAGGACAAGGCATCTTTGAAAACGGGTTTGGAGTTCTGAAGTCCTGTTTTGAAATCCAGGAAAATCCCCTCTCTTCATCTCAGCAGCCCCTGCCATGTGAGTGGTCGTTCTGTCACAATTCAGCACAGCTTTGTGTTGCATATTTAATAATTGCTGTGCACGGGGCCTCTCAATGTCAATCACCTGAGGAGGAAAACAGTTGCTGGGGGATTAGCATGGCTCAGGGAACTGATCTGTAATTAGACTTAACACTCCCTGTCAGCTCTGAAACCCAGTAAATCCCACAGGACTCACCACAAGGGACCATGTGGAGTCCACGGTGGGTCAGCCCACCGTGACTGCAGCCGCCGTGCCGTGAGGAAGAGCAGGCGAGGTGTGCAAGGGGCCCTTAGGACACAGCTTCCTCCACACACGTCTGGAGCATGGCTCCGCTCAAGATGCTGCGTTGGCCCATGAGGTTGCAGCGCTGAAGGCACAGACTGTCCTAGAGGGCCCCCAGCTCATCCGGGCAGGCAGAAAGATAGGCTAGTTGTCACTACACGAGCCTGCCAGGGTGCAGGTCAGCGGGGCAGGTGGAGCCGCAAGCCATAATCCAAGAGCTTAGAAGGTAAGAGTCAGGCTAACCAATAATATAATACGTTCACCTTCTGATCCCGGCAAACACGCTTCACAGGACGGCACAGGAAACCACGTGTAAATCTATTATTTGGATAGTACTGAAAGTTGGCAGAGTATCAAAGATGATAAAATTAATCATCATTGCATGTGTCTCAATTCTGTGCTGATTGCCTGGTGAAATTCGAGTAATAAAATGAAGACACAAATTCCATAAAACAAAATCCATCAAAGCATTTTGTTTGCTTTCATTTCAGCAAAATGCCTAATTATGATGTAATTAGGGAGAATTTTAGAGCTTGTGTTTTTCTTTATATTTGACAGTAATGTTATATAAAATTAAAAATAAAATTCACTGGCATTCAAAAAAACTTGAAAATTTATCAAAAACTAAAACAAATATAAAATTTCAAAGAGTGTAATTATTATGTACATTGCAACACTATTTTATCTAAAATAGCCAAATGTCTCTTACAATTGGAGCACAAAATAGAAGTTAAAATTAAAAAATATGAAACCATTACAAATAAATTATTAAAATAAGTCCGAATTTTTACATTCATCGTTTTGAATTTTTAGGTCAATTATATCAAATAACTTTATAAACAATGAAACATATCGCAGGTTCTTCCCAGCGTCCATCCAGCTGACCAGTTAAAGAACTGGTATCAACCGGGCGTGGTGGTCACGCCTGTAATCCCAGAACTTTGGGAGGCCGAGGCGGCCAGATCACGAGGTCAAGAGATTGAGACCATCCTGGCCAACACGGTGAAACTCCGTCTCTACTAAAAATACAAAAAAATTAGCCGGGCGTGGTGGCAAGTGCCTCTGGTTCCAGCTAGTTGGGAGGCTGAGGCAGAAGAATCGCTTGAATCCAGGAGGCGGAGGTTGCGGTGACCCGAGATTGTGGCCACTGCGCTCCAGCCTGATGACAGAGCAAGACTCCATCTCAAAAAAAAAAAAAAAAAAGAACTGATATCATGCTTCATTCAGATCACTTCTCCAACTATACAGATTGGATGAGAGCATAGGGAAGATGTGGTGTTGAAGAGCATCACTCAGTCACACCGTCTCCAACAGCCGCAAGTTCTGTGCCAATTCAAGGGCATGTGCAGGAGGGGGACTGTGTCAGCTGGGGAGCATGTCACGGCTGGCAAGAGGACCCTGCAAGCCTGTGCTCCCGAGGAAGCCTTGGCGAGGTCCCCACGAGATCCGGCCTCTTCCCTGAGTTCTCCCGTGGATGGGATCCTCTGTGCCTGGAGGAGCCCGGAGCAGGGGTGTCCTGGGTGCAAGGGCCCTGGGCTCCTTTGCTGTGTCCTGCAGACAGTCCCACTGTGAAAAAAGCCCAAGGCAGGTGACAGGACTTAGAACACAGGAGAGAGAACCCACCAGTCTGAAGGGACAAACCAAAGAGGGAGCCTGGAAGAGGGCGGGGAGCAGGGGACCGCACCGCGGGGCGCTGTGAGAGAGAGCCAGGCGAGGGAGGGGCCCTGCCAGCCGGAGTGGCTGCAGAGCTGCAGCCCAGCATGGGGTGTGGGGCGTTGGGAAATGAGGCCAGCCAGGGTGGCAGAGGCACCTGCTCCTGGGAACTCAACTGTCCCCAAGAAGGTGGGGGGCCCTCATCGCAGGAAAGAGTGGGGTGTTAAAGACGTGGGGGCTAGTGCCAGAGCCGGGGAGCAGCTTCTTTTAGGGCAGATGTCCTGGCACATCCTTGGGTCTCCATGAGGTTCTGTCTGCTTCCTCCCCTCTGTCCCCTTCATGTCCCTTGTCCTCATCTCACCCCTCTCACCCTTCACGTCCTCTTCTCGTCCTTCTAAATTATCAGAAGCAAGAGGTGGGGATTCTCTGCTGCTCACATTCTCTTCAGCAGACCCTTCCTGGCTCTGCCTCTCCCAGAGTGGGGTTCCCCAGCTGGGGCACATGGCCTGTGCCTCCGACAGCAGCCTCACTCCTGAGCAAGCTTGGCCCCCGCTTGGCGGCTCAGATGAAGACAGTGTCTCCTCTTTGGGGCCTTTAGTCCCCACAGCAAACCCCAAATTCTGAGGCCCACAGCCCTCCCCCCTCATAGACCCCCCAACTACACTCAGGGGGCAGTCATCGAGGGCTCAGTCCTCTATCCACCCCCAACACAGGGGATGGATGCTCTGTCCCCCTTTCAACCCAGAACATCTTTGGGGCCAGCAGCATCTGCTCACACATGGGGGTCTGCGTAGGGCTTCTGTGCTGGAAAATCACAACCAAGAAAGCGCGGGAGGCAGCGCTGGCATGCTGAGGGAGCAGCCGGTGGGGTCGGGCACAGTGCAGGCAGCTGAAAAAGGCACCCGAACTTCCTCTTGACCCTGTGACACCCAGGGACCCTGCCCTCACCCCACGAGGAGAGCTTCTGTGAGGCAGCGTGGGGCGCACTTCACCATTCATGGGGAGCATCTGCAGACCGGCACGGGATGGGCTTCAGTTTTAAAATCATTCCATTTCCATTTTACTTTCAGTTGGATAATCCCAATTTTTGAAATCTGCTTTTAGCCATTCTAATAATTTAGTTGAAGTGGATGGATTCCCCGCCCTGGCCCGTCTAGACAGCCCCCATGCCGGCAGAGCAACCTGGGTGCTGTCGGGTTCCTCTAGCCAGCATCCCCTCCGTACACCCAGGTCCTCTCCACTGTGAAGGGGACCCAGCTCCGTCCTGCCACGGGGCACTCTGGGAAGTGCTGGGAGGGAACGGTGTCCACCATCCCCAAGGCTAGGTGGGTCCGAACCCTCCCGCTGGGCTTGGCCATGCAGCACCTCAGACCCCAGCACATGCAGGTCATGGCCTTCAACGCCCAGGCAGGGTTCAGAGCCCTGGACACTGGGATCCTGGCAGCCCTTGGTCCACTCCTGGCCTCCAGAGCCACTGTGGGGCAGGTGGCCAGCAGCCGGGGCTACCGCTGACCATGGTGCACATGTGCCAGGCCAGGTGAGTAACCCAGCCCACACAGCCAGCCCCACAGGTGGGGAGAGAGCTGCAGTGTCACCTACCAAGAGCCTGGGGCTAAGGGCAGTATGGACCGTGTGGCTTCGCAGCCTCAGAGCCTCTGGGAGCTTTCCATGCACCCTGTGCATGCTGACAGGGAGGAACTGGGCACAGCAGGCTGGCACCTCAGTGGGAAGGGCCCTCTGCAGGTTTCACTGCCCCATGCAATTCTCTAAGACACCATACCAGGTTCCAGGAGATGGGCCCAAGCCCATGACCTTCCAAGGGGGAGGCCAGGGCTGGAGACTAGATGCAGCTGAGAGACAGGCCATGCACAGCCCTCCTGCATCTGCACTGTGAACCAGGGCAGAGCTGCAGCCAGAGAGAAAGTGCCTAACATGGGCACCTCTGGCTTGAGCAGGCCTCCGAGGTGGACATGAGCATGGCTGGGAAAGGTAGAGTCGATGCCCTCATGCCCTCCTCGTGCCCCCCAAACCAGCTCCTCCCAGCCAAGATGGCCCCAGCGTGTTCCCCAAAGTACCCAGGAAAAAGTCCACAGAATCATGGAGCACACCTCCTCCTCCCAGGACTCTGGGACCCTGATACCCAGTGTACCCAAACCCTCATCAGCAGCCCATTCACCTTTGTTTTGATGCAGAATATGGGGCTGGCCCAGCTCCCAGGCAAGGTGTGGACACAGCAGGTCTGACCGTGCTCTCCAGGACACCTGAGGGGCCTCCCTCCCTCGTGATCTCAGCAGGCAGAGCCCAGAGGGGCAGAGACACATTTGCCTCTGCATGAAAACCTCTGCAGAGCCCGGGGCCAGGATCACCAGTGCACAGAAAGGGGCTAAGCACCTGGAAAGTAAAGCAGGACCCAAGGCATCTGCTTCTCACACAGTGTGGGAGGCACCACAAGACCACGGCTGATAAGGACCCGCAAACAGGCGGGTCCCACACTGCAACCCCAAGGTGCGGCTCTGCTGGGGACCGCCCAGAGGAGGGAGGCCCGACATGGCCCTCTCAGGGGTAGGTTCAAGGCTGAGGCGAGGGAGACGGGGACAGATGGGACCCTGCAGGGCAAACATCCCTCACTCTGGGGACTGAGCACGAGATACCCTCCAAGTCCTCAGCACAGATGCCAGCCGGGCTTCTTCTGAGTGTGGCGGGAGCCTTGTCCTGGAGGAACGAGCAGGCCCTCTCTGTGCCGTGTGTGCCCACTCGCCTCCTTGTTTCCAGGGCAGTTTCTGTTCGCACTGTCGGAGCTGGGCAGCTTCTGACCTGCGTCTTTGCAGGGCCCAGTGTCCCCACTCTTGGCCAGTTCAGGAGAGAACTTCTCCCCAGACTGGGTGATCTGCTGTTTCCCTGGGACCTGCAGCGTTGGGTTGGGAAGAGGGGCCCGGGCGAGTTTTGCCTGGTGGGGAGGCAGTGAGGAATGAAGCCACGCTGCTCTCAGAAGCCAGGGAGGCTGTGCTGGGAGCTCAGACTCTGGAGCCAAAGCTCCTGGCCCCAAACCCTGGTACTGTCACCCCGTGGGGTTTGGGCACGTCGCTTGGCATCATCTGCCTCAGTCTGCCTTTGCTGCCGTAACAAAATACCCTGGACTACGGGGATGTATACGTCATAGAGATTTATTTCTGCCAGGGCGGGTGGCTGGCAGTTACGATGTCTGGTGAGGGCTGCTCTCTGCTTCCAGGATGTGTCCTGCAGAGGGGACAAATACTGTGTCCTCAGGAAGGGCAGAGGGGCAAGAGGAGCAGCCAGTTCTCTCCAGCCCTTTTGTAAGCACCAATCCCAACCATGAGGGTGCAGCCCCATGGCCTGATCACCTCCCAAAACCCCCTCTTAATAGTATTACATTGGGGATTCAGGTCTAGCAAGAACTTTGGAGAGACAGACATTCAAACCATGGCACCATCCTCCCAGGCAAGGACAGAGCCTTGACGTCAAACTCCAGGCCCCTCCAAATCTGGGGGAGAGCTCTGTCACCCCCAGCGCTGCAGCTCCCCAACTCTGCCTGCTGCCTGCCTTGTCACCTAGTCCCTGCCTGGTACCTGTCTCATGCCTGGAGGGCCCTGCTTGCCCCCCAAAATCTCCTAGCCTCAGCCTCAGTAGCCCCTCCCCACTATGGGTCCTGAAAATGTCAGCGGACCTGGCCCAGCCTCACTGATTACCCTCCACGGGCCCCATTGCACCAACACCCACCCCCTGCCACCTGTGAGGTCCTTGGGCTGTGCCTTGGAACCCCTGGGAGACCCCTTCGTGCAGGTCTGCCCTGCTAGCCCTCAGCCAGCTGGGGCACCTCACGTGAAGTCCACACCTGCACTCTGTTGAGTCAACACCGCTGACAACTGCCGAGTCCCCTCTGACTCAAGCTTCGATCCTCACATGCAGGGAAGGCAGCGTGAAGACACAGTGAACAGCACCGTCTGCATCTGCATGCCAAGGAGAGGCCCCCAGAAACCAGCCTGGCCACACCTTGACTCCCGGCTCCAGAACGGTGAGCAAAGGGTCTGCTGTGTATGCCCCTAGCCTGTGGCATTTTGTTCTAGGAGCCTGGGCTGCCTAAGATAAATGGGAGCTTTATGTTATCTTTTTCCTCCTGTGAATAGAATATGTAGAAAGATAATTCGAATTTTCCTCTGTTATCTTTTATAATTTTTAAAATATTGTTATTTAGAAAAGGGTCTTTTTTTCAGATAGAAATTCTTAAGGTTGTTGTCAGGTTTGAAAAAACTCTGGGATCTTTGTTTCCTAAGATTTGGGGTTATTTGAAGCTTGCTTCTCCGCACTGTGAATATAAAATCCTTCTTGACTGAGTGGAACATGCTAGCCAGTCTGTGGTCAGTATCGAGGCCTCTGTTGTCATGGCCTCGTGAGCTTTAGCTTAGCTTTGTCAGGCTCCGTATTTCCCATTAAATCAGGAAGAAATCGTAAGACCCATTGCAGACGTGATTGCCAAGGCCACGTCGGGCTGAGGGGGAAGGAAGAGGAATGGAGGGTCCTTCCAGGCAGGAAATCCAGGCAGGACCGTGTAGCAGGCTGAGCAATGGCCCTCAAAGATACTAAATTCTAATCCCGGGAAACTATGTTACCTTATATGGCAGAAGATATGGTTAAACTAAGGATGTTGAGGTAAAGAGATGATCCTGGATTACCCAAGAGGGTCCTAAGTCATGTGTGTATGTCCTTATGAGAGGAAGACAGGGAAGCGTTTGACACAGACAGAAGAGGATGTCCCATGCAACCACAGAGGCAGAGATTGGAGTGACATGACCACAAGCCAAGGAATGCAGCAGCCACCAGGAGCTAGAAGAGGAAGGGGACAGAGCCTCACCTGGAGCCTTTAGAATGAGCATGGCCCTGTTGACACCTTAATTTCAGCCCACTGATACTGCTTGTGTAATTTTGTCCCCCAGAACAGTAAGAAAATCAATGTGTGTTGACTTAAACACCCCGGTCTGTGGTCATTGGTTACAGCAGCCACTGAAAACTCAGACAGTGCAGTGGACTGGCAGGCAGCTCACACACAGGGCCAGGCGGGAGATGGGGATGGACATGAGCTGCCAGCCAGTGACCGTAGGGGCCAGGCATGGCTCGAGGTTGAGGGACCAAAGCCCATGAAGAGGTCTGTACCACGTGGCAGGCAATGCAGTGGTGCTCGAGCATTGGCATCTGAGTTCTGCCAAGGTCGGGCTCCTGCTGTCCCAGGAGCCTGTGATATTGGAACTACACACTAAAGCAACTGAGGCACATCGTTCAGCCCATGGAACCCACACAAGCATGTCCCCAACTTGCAGAATCCCCAGCAGGCCCAGAATCCCTGACCAGAGGGTGGGCCAGAGAGTAAAAGGATAACACTTGTCACTTGTGGTCATAAAATACAGTGTCTGATTCTGCAAAATCTGCACAAATATATCACCATGTGGCCATGTTGCCAGGATCTTTGGAGGGCCCCAGATTTCAGCCTCAGGTCAGTAAGAACACAGCATCCGGTCAATTAGAACATAGTGGTCTGCACCTGAGGTGGAGCCCAGCGCCTGGTACTGTCTGAAACTTGGCATTGAATGAATGAATAAAAGAAGGAATGGACGGATAAATGAATTTTGTGTAGGGGAGAGTGAGACCACTTTATAACACTCTGTGCACTGCAACAGATCCACCTTCGTCCAGCCCACCCATGAATCCTCAAGCCAACAACTTCAGAAGAGCAGCCCCCATGCAGAGATCCGCCAACCTGGCTGTCATTCTTTGCCAGTCACACCCGGGAGAGAAAGCAGACCCTACAAAGCAGCTCACTGCCCCTCAGCCTGCATAAACCACCACGCTCATACATGCACTGCAGGTGAACCCGCCCTGGATACATTTGACCGAGAATTGACAAGACTTCCCAAACACAAGATGATTTTACTTTACCTAAAGTTGCACATCATCTTCAAAAAATGATTAACACAGTTACGCTTAGACTCACTTTGATTGTGCCATTAATTTAGAAGGGTCAAGAACCCTATGCTCTTCTCCCTGATTTTGTATTCCTGGACCCCAGCTTCACCCGGCCTCTTATGAAGACTCACTCTCCCATTTGAACCATCTCCAGGGTCTCAGGGCCCTGGCCTAACATGCACATGACCTTGAACCAGGTCAACCCATTTCAGGGTCTCCAGGTACTGCAGGTACAGAATGGAGGCATAAGGAGGGGAGCGCTCTGACTCGTGTACCCAGGGTTTACCTGGACTGCTGCTGCAGTCTTGCGTGTTGTCCAGGTGTACTCAGTAAGGGCTTCTCTCACCACCTGAAAACAGATCATACGCTCACCCTGGGTCCTGTGTCTCCGGAGGGTCCCCAGTAGGCGGCATCCAGTGTAAGGCCTGAATGGAGGGCCAGAGTGAGAGGCTGCAGGGAGGGAAGCTCAGCGGCTGCAAGTCCTCATTCATCTGCAGTGCTTGTCAAGAGAAGAGGAGAGTAGCTTACAGACCCTGATATATGACACAAAGTCAAGGTCAAGCCGCCATAAAGAAGGTGTGAATGGTGCTGGAGACAAGCCAGCTCTACATTCCCGGGGGGGACGCAGCTGTAAATCAGTCTGCAGGGTCTCGGTGTCTTCGAGGAGGGAGCACAGCCCTCCCGGGTTCATCCTCTGCAGCTGTGTCCTCTGCACACCTACATGGAATCCTAGCTGGACTGTGAGTAAAGTTTTCCTTTACTCCCATCTTTCTGAAAATTGTTGTCATTAATGGGTGTGTGTTTTGTCAAATGCTTTCTCTACAACAGTTCATATAATCCTGTGATTTTTCTTCTTCAGCCTGTTGATATGGCAAATTGTGTCGATTGATTTCCAGTATCAAAACAGCCCTGCATACCTGCAATAAACCCCGCTTGTTCATAATGTATAATGATTTTTTTATTACTGAATTTCATTTGCTGATATTTTGTTAAGAATTTTTCCATTTATATTCATGAGATTGTGTTCTGCAGTTTTACTGTTTTGTATTGAATAGCCCTATAATTATTCTGGAAATTGAATTCATAATTTTAAAATTTCACACAAAAAAATCGTTAAACCTAGTGGGTTTCACTGCAGAATTCTGTGACATCATCACATGGTTTTAGCGACGGGATGATACCGGCTTCGTAAATCAGTTGAAAAGATCTTCCTCTAGTTTCTGGAGGATATCAAATAGACTTTGGGTTAATTGTGCCATAATCATATACTAGAATTCTGCAGTGAAACCAGCTAGGCCTAGTGATTTTTTTGTGTGCAATTTTTAAATTATGAATTCAATTTCCAGAACAGTTATAGGGCTATTCAAATTATCCATTTCATCTGCATAGTTGGGGTAGTTTGTAAGTTACAAATAATTCCTTTATTTCATAGAAGCTATTAGATTTAAGTCTATAGAGAGTGTGGCTTGTGGTATTCTATTATTTTCTTTTTGTATCTGCAGGATCACAGTGCATTTCCTATTTCCTTCCTGTTATTGGTCATTTGTGTCTTCTTTCTTTTCATTGCCTTAGTCTTGTTGGAGGTCTGTCCATTGTATTGATCTTTATAGAGAATCAAGTTTTTGTTCATTGATGTTCTGTATGGTATGTGTTTGTTTTCAGTTTCATTGACTTCTTCTGTTCATTATTATTATTTTTTTTCCTTCTGCTTGCTTTGGGTTTATTTTGCTCCTTTTCCTAGTTTTCTGAGAGGGGAGCTTAGATGATTGATATGGGAGATTACCTTCTTTCTTTTCTTTTTTTTTTTTTTAATTGTACTTTAGGTTCTGGGGTACATGAGCAGATCATGCAAGATTGTCGCATAGGTACATACATGGCAAGGTGGTTTGCTGCCTCCATTCCTCCATCACCTATATCTGGCATTTCTTCCCATGTTTATCTCTCCCCAACCTCCCTACCTCCCACTGTCACTCCCCCGGCCCCCACCCAACAGACCCCAATGTGGAGGCGAGCATCCACACTGAGATTACCTTCTTTCTAACGTGAGCATTTTGTGCTATGCATTTCCCTCCCAGTACTGCTTTACCTGCTACCTACACGTTTCAATATGCTGTATTTTAATTCTTATTTAGTTTACTATACTTTTAAAATCTTTCCTAAAACTTTCCCTTTAACCTGTGGGTTATGTAAAATTTGTAACTTAGCTTCTAAGTGTTTGGAGAGATCCCTGTTTTCTTTCTGTTATTGGCATGTAGTTGATTCCATTGTGGTAAAAAAAAAAAAAAAAAGACAATGTGCATGACTTCAGTTCTTTCCAATGTTCTCAGGACAGTGTGGATCAGCATATGGCCTATCTTGCTCTTGGTTCCCTGGACACTCATAAAGATTGTTGATCTGCTGTTGTTGGATGGAATGGTACATAAACATTGATTAGATCCTGTTGGTTAATGGTATTGTTGAGTTCTGTATCCTTACTGAATTTCTGTCACTTGTGGGAAGCATGGTATGACAGTCTCCAACTGTAGATGTGGATGTATCTATTTCTCTTTCAGTTCTATCAGTTTCACTTCAGACATTTTGAATTTCTATTCTTTGGTATATACACATATAACAATATTTTCTTGCTGGGTTGATCCTCTTATTATTATATAGTGTTCTTCTCTGTCACTAGTAATTTTCTTTACTATGAAGTCTACTTTATTTGATATAAATGTAACCATTACTGCTTCCTTTTATTTAATGCTTTCATGGTATATATTTTGTCCATCCTTTTACTTCCAATGTGTATGTACCATTTTATATCAAGTGAGCTTCTTGTAGATAGTTTATGTTTGGATCATGTTTTCTTTCTCTTTTCAAATTCACTGTGATACTCGTCTTTTAATTAGTATATTTAAATCATTTAGATTTAATATAACTATTGATATATTAGGGCATGAATCTGCTCTTTATTTTGTGTTTACTGTTCTATTTTTACAATTTGTTGTCTCTATTCCATCAGTTTTAAAACATGTTTCAGGTCTAATTTTAATTTTTTATGTTTTGATTGTATCTCTTTGTATAGGACTTTCAGGGATCATTCTATATATTAGTAGATAATGTGTGTGTGTATGTATATATACATCTTAAGTATGCATTTATCTGGTGATATGTGTATGTGTGTGTATATGATATATACATATTACATATAATATATACAGATGTTCCTAAGCTTATTATGTGATTATGTTCTGATAAACCAATTGTAAGTTGAAAATATTTTAAGTTAAAAATGCACTTAATATCCTAACAAACCCATTGTAAAGTTGAAAAATCATGAGTTGAACCACTGTTAAGTCCAGATGCTCCTCAACTTAAAATGGAGTTATGTCCCAATAAACCAGTTATAAAGTCAAAAAATTGTAAACCCATCTTTTGTAAGCCAGGGAGCATCTGTATATGTGTTATGTATATTATATAAGCTGTATTACCATAATATTATGACAATTACAAGATATAGAAATGTAGATGAAGAGGCAATCACAGTCTGCTCTTGTAAATACTTAGTCAAACAGTGAGCTATACAAGTCTCCCTCCCCTCATCTCTCTTTTTTCTCTTCCATCTATAATGTAGTCATCTTAAATAGTTCCTCCACATGCCTTGTGAAACATGTCATACAGTGCATCATTTTTCTTTAAGAATCAAGTATAACTTAGACAACCCCAGAAGAAAAGGAAAGTGCATTACGTTTGTGCATTTGTTTGTTCTGTTTGTCTTACCCCCGATGTTCCAAGATTCCTTTTTTTTTAAAATCATTTTGTTTCTATTTAGAGAACTTCCTGTTACCTTTCTTTTAATGTGGAATTATTGGTGACAAACTGTCTTAGTGTTCCTTCACTGAGAATGTCTAGATCGTACTTTACTCCTGAAGTACACAGAATTCTGAATTGACGGTTCTTTCTTTTCAGCACTTGAAAAATATTGTGCCATTTCCTTCAGGCTTCATGGTTTCTGATGAGAAATCCACTATTATTTCAGTTGTTTTTCTTCCTCCCTTTAGGTAATGCATTGCTACTCTCTGCTTATTTTTAAGATTTGTTTTCTTTATCTTTCATTCCCTAAAGTTTGACCGTAATATGTCTTGGTGCATATTTCTTTGAGTTTGTCATATTATATTTGAGGCCTACTCAGTTTCCTGAATCTGTGGGTTTATAAATTTTTGCCAGCTTGGGTAATTTTTAGTTATTACTTCTTCAGGCACTTTTTCAGCCTCACACTTTATTCTCTCCTCTGAAACTTGGATGACACAAATGTTTACTTGGTGAGCGGAATAATGAGAAGTATGACTATTCTGTTCCTCCAGAAGTGCAAGCCCCATTTCCAGAAAAATGCATCCCAAAGGATCAAAGAGCACCATAGGTGTCCCAGTGATGTTGATGAGCAGGTTAGCGGGAGTTTTTTATGGTCAGGCTGTGTGTCAGTGTTCATCTGAACACCAATCTAATCATGCAGCCTGCTCTGCCCTTTGAGTCAAACAATTTATAAATATTTTCCAAGTTCAGTCAGTAAGGCTGTCATTGCTGATATTTAGAGAACGAATTCCCTGATAATCAATAGGTATTAGAATTATAATTGCAGGTATTTATTAGTGAGTATTAACAAGTTAAACCTTACAAATCCCCTGCTCATGCCAGAATTCAGTACAGTCTGTTCACCTGCTTGGGGGTTCTCTGTATTTATTTGTTCCCATCACTCATTTGCAGATCTGTTCACTCAATCAACCAAGTTTTGCAAAAGAAAAGTTTTTATTGTGGAATAATGTTAAGTTTTCCAAATAGTAAAAACAGTGCTTGTATATTCCTCATTTTCTTTTCCTTAATGTTAACATCCATATCAGTGTTTTCCAGAGAAACAGAATCAATAGGGTGTTGATGTTTGTGTGTGATATATATATAGAGAAACTCTCTCTACATATATATATATATTTATATATTTATATTTATAAGGTTTGATGGCTTCGTGAAATGTGGAGTCCTGAACTGGATTCCAGGGCAGCAAAAGGACTTTATGGAAACTGGGAAATCCCAATATGCCTTTAGTTGTGTTGTGTTGTGTGAGTTTTAATGTCTTAGTTTTGATAGATGCATTCCCACATGGGAGATGTCACAGTGGTTAATTTTAAGGGTCATCTAGGCTGAACAGTGAAGTGCCCCCACATTTGGTCACATGTGACTCTAGGTGTGTCCTCTCTCTCTCCTCTCTCTGTCTCATTCTCTCTCTCTCTCCCTCTCTCTCTCTCTCTCTCTCTCTCTCTCTCTCTATATATATATATATATATATATATATATATGAGGACAGCTTGCTCTTGCTATAAAATACATATATATATGTGGGTGTGTGTGTGTGTGTAACAAGAAAGAGAGAGAGAGAGAGAACCAGATTTTATACACAGTATCCAGGGTTATTCACTTTGCTTTATATATATATATGCATATATATATTAAAGCGAACATATATATATACACACACACATATATATATAAAGACAGAGAGAAAGAGAATTCTGGATATCTCTCTTTCTCCCTCTCTATATGTAGAGAGAGAGATAATAAGTAATTGGCTCATGTGATTGCAGAAGCTAGCAAGTTTCAGGGCCCACAGGGTGACAGAGCAGGCTGGAGACCCAGGAGAGGAGGGTGGATGGTGTAGATGCAGTTTAAAGGCCGGCAGCCTTGAGAGCCAGGAATAGCTCATGTTTCATTTCGAGTCTGAAGGCAGAAAAGTCTCCAGTGTCTCAGCTCAAAGGCAGTCAGGCAGGAGGAGCTCCCCTTTACTTACAGTGGGGTTTGCCTTTCATTCTCCCTCAGGTCGTCAGCTGATTGGATGAGGCCACTCACACTGGGGAGGGCACTGACTTCTCTCTGTTCACCAATCAGACATTCGTCTCATCCAGGACCCTCACGACACACCTGGAGCCACGTCTGACCACATGTGTGGACACTCCCTGTCCAGCATAGATGCTCCCTAAAATTAACATCATGACATCTCCCATGTGGGAATGCATCTATCAAAACTAAGACATTAAAACTCACACAACACAACACAACTAAAGGCATATTGGGATTTCCCAGTTTCCATAAAGTCCTTTTGCTGCCCTGGGATCCAGTTCAGGACGCCACATTTCACGAAGCCATCAAACCTTCTTAATCTCCAGCCTTCACCAGAGCCCCAGGCACTACTTTGATTTATAACTTTGACAATGTTGAAATGTACTCATGTGGTGTTTGTAGAATGTCCTTTCACTTGGTTTGTCTGACTTTGTTCTAATAATTAAACTGGAGATACTTGTTTTGGGGGAGATGACTGGGGAGTGAAGTCCCCACTTCCTCACATCCTATCAGAGGACCGACAGCCACATAACTAAGTGCAGGTGGATAAGCCCCCATCACATGGTGAAGGGGGTGTCTGCCAGGTCTCTCCCCAACAGAGTTACTGTTTTCCCCTTTTCCTTCTATTCCTTGGAAAGTGAATCAATAAGTCCAGCCCACCCTCAAGAGGGGAAAGGATTCAGCTCCACTTCCTGGAGCCAGGAGCATCTACATACATGGTTTGGAATTCTTCTGAAAGGAAGCTGTGTTCTTTCTCCTCCCTTTATTTATTTATTCAATCATTTGCTCAATCATCTTCATTCCAGAGGGAGCAGGTGGAGACTCTCTATCGGTAGGGACTTGGGTATCCTCCTTGTATGCTGTGGGTTGTAACCCAAAGTCCAGGCTCTCCACTTCCCACGGGGTGTGCACTGACATGGTGGTGAGTTTCCATCCCTGCTGGCAGGAGTCCAAAGCTCCTCTCCATACCTGCCCTTCTCTGATCCCACTCTTCACTTTCTAAGACTTCTTCCCCTTCTCTTTATTTCCTCTGCCAGCACAACAGTTGGTTTTCCTTTGGAGGATTTCTGGAAGTTTCTGCCGTGGAGATGACAGAAGGAAACAGCCGTCGTGCTGGGCTGGGCCCTGTGTGGCCCTGCGTGGCTTCGTGGCAGCCCCAGGACACACGTGTTCAGATTGCTGGCTCCACACAGCACCCATACCCCTACAGGGTCAGTCCAGTGCCACAACCCAGGAGCGCTACATGACTAATGCTGGCCCTGTGCTGTGGGGGTGCAGCCTGCCCTATGCCCACCCTCTCAGATTCCACCACATGGGACCAACAGAACATCTGCCTGTGTGCCAGGCACCGGGATGTGCTGCTTGGCAAATGGAATGCACCTGACCCTCTGCTTCATGTAAGCAAATGAGAGAGCAAACCCTCTCCCTCACTCCTTCCCTGATGCTGCAGGCTCCACGTCATGAGGGTGCAGGATGTGATTCGAATGTCCCATCAGGCTAGATAAATGGAGCTCTGCTTGCTCTCGCTGTCACCTAAGCATAAGGGTGCTGGAGACGCAGAGGAGGCTCATCTCCAGGGCTTTGGGTGGAACTGTCAGAGGCTGAGAACCCCAAGAAAAGAGAGCAAAAGAGGAAGAAAAGACCTATGGATTCAGTCTGCAGTGAGAGTCCCCCGCCACATCTGCCACTCCAATGCCTGAGTTGGAAATGGCTTTCCTTTGCTGAGAGAAAACCAAGATGGTCCGAGATGTACCAGGGGCAAGTGGCCAGGCTGAAGACGAGCTCTGGCCGGCCAGGGCTGCCCATTGTGATGCGAAGAGGCAAGGCCCATTGTCCCTGGTGATGCCTGGGAAGGGCTGGCTATGGAGAGGGACCGGGGCAAAGCCACTGGTCCGCCAGCAATGAGGCTCATCCAGCAGGGGCCTCTGGACCTGGAGGGAGGCACCGAGAGGCCAGGACAGCAGCAGAGGACAGGGTGGAACCCAGGCAGGAACAAGGGAGCAGCCAGGAAGTTGCTAGTCCCTCTCATTCCAGAGGGAGCTAGTGAAGGGCCCCTGTCTGTGCCTCCTGTCCCCAAAACAGAAGCTAGAAGAGGAGGAGAGTCGCCAAGGGAGCACCGAGGGCATGCAGGAGAGGACTGGGCTCTGATGCCAGGGCTGACGGGCGGCTGCGGATATCAGGCTGGGCACCAGGGCAGGGACAGCCTCAGAAAGCCACACCTTGTGCAGGGGCAGCGGCAGGGGTGACAGCTTCTGCTGCCCCATTTAGTGTCCAGAAGAGCCCAGGACTCTGCCGTGGGGCAGGGTAGGCAGGGAGCCACAGAAGGAAAGTGCTTGGACTTCTTTTGATGCACATGCAAGATACGGAAGTATTGCTCAGGCAGAGATTGAGGGGAACCAGCCATGTTTGTGATGGAGTGGAGGGCAGGTGAGAGTCTAAAGGAAGGGGCAGGCAGAGGCGTCAGCTGCACAGGACTAGGACATACCTGCAGCACAGGTGCAGACTGCAGCACAATAGGCAGGGACCAGGACGGGTGGAGAGCTCAGGACAGATGGGGAGCTCAGGACAGGTATGGAGCTCGGGACAGGTGGGGAGCTCAGGGCAGGTGAGGAGCTCGGGGCAGGTGGGGAGCTCAGGACAAGTATGGAGCTCAGGACAGGTGGGGAGCTCAGGACAGGTGGGGAGCTCAGGGCAAGTGGGGAGCTCAGGGCAGGTGGGGAGCTCAGAGCAGGTGGAGAGCTCAGGACAGGTGGGAGCTCAGGACAGGTAGGGAGCTCAGAGCAGGTGGAGAGCTCAGGACAGGTGCTACTCTTAGGGCAGGAGGAGAGCTCAGGACACATCAGGAACCCAGGGCAGGTTGGGATCTTAAGGCAGGTGGGAATCGCAGGACAGTTGGGGACCACAGCACAGGTGAATCACTTTTTCAGACCTGCCTCCAGCCAACCCCAGCCTCCGACTTTGCCTTTTCTTCCCACAGGTCCTATTTCCAGCCCAGTTCCCAGCAGCCTGGAGGAGCTGCCCTCAAATGAGAAACTGGCCAAGGCAGCCCTTGCCCAATTCTTGCTACAGGGTAGGGGAGACTCCGCCTCTCTGATTCTGTTAATAGAGGAGGGTCTGGTCAAAGTTTTCATGGTTCACATGCGGACGGTGTATTTTGAAGGTAATAAATACCTGGACCTGCAGGCAGCATGCCGCCTTTTAATATGCAAGCTAGAAGGATAGCAACTATTTCAGAAACCTACATATCAGCAGTCTATGCAGGACTGTTTGGAGAATTTCTTGGTTAGAAGAGATCGGTTTGACCTTAACCCTCCTGTGAAGCTGACCAATGTGAAAGGCCTCTCAGGTAGTGCATCTGGACTATCAGCTTTATTAGCAAATATTTAAAACAGCTCCAGAGAATCATTACATAAGATCAAAGTAAATGATTAAAAAGCTAATGCTCCTGAGTCAAAGAAAATTATGCATGTGTTTGTGTATATATGTATACAAACACTGTTTTCAAATATGAGCTTGAGCAAGCCCATATGTTAAAATGTTTTCATTTTGAGACTTCAAATACATCAGATGTTATTTATTTGTATTTAATGCTTAAATGAAGAGGAAAAATTTCTCCCCGCAAGCAAATCAAGGCCAGGACCACAATCTTGCAAAGGCCAGATTCTATCACTCTGGTTAATTGGGTCTATCTTCAAGGTCACCCTGTCAATGCCTCAAGGGCAGCAGAGAGCACAGCGGCTGCTGGGAATGGATGGGCACGAGGCCGGCTCCCACAGCCTGGCTCAGGCCCGTGGGGCGTTCTCCGTTGCCACCCCCGCCATCTTTTTTGCAGCAATCTGATCTGGTGCCCTCCACCGTGTCCTGGGTAAGTAAATGACTGTGTTATGCCTGAGAGATTTACGGCCTGCCCTGTTCTACTGTTTACAGCTGTGGAGTTATTTTTAACCTCACAAAATCTGAAATGTCCTCCCCAGGCTCTGTGGCATGTGGACAGCTGGATAAACTCAGAAGGCCACTGCGGGTTTCAGGGTCCTGGGGGCAGGCAGCCGGGGTTCGCGACTGCAGCCGAGGCCGGAGCGGGAGAGGACCGGCCTGTCAGGCGCCTTCTCTTTCTCAGGTCTGTGCTCTGCACTTGGGGCTGGGCTTGCAAAGCCCTCTTCAACTTGAAAATGTAAACTGGGAAAATGTGTTCACAAAGCCCCACTCCTGTGTGCTCAAATGGTCTTCTGTCCAAGCCCTGAGAGAATTTTCTCACCTAAAGTGAGAAGCACAAGAGAACTGGAAAGAAACAGAAAATCAAGGTTCCTCTTCCCTGGAGAATTGAAAACCAGATGTCGTGGGTATCGGTGGAAACTGTGGGGATTCCGGGCCCCTCTGCTGCGTCCAGCGCTGGCACTGGGAGGTGGCAGACCCTGCTGTGTGTGCTGGGGATGACCAGCAGGGCTCCACACACCTCCGTCTTCCTGGTTCCAGATGGCTGAGGCTGCCCTCGTAATGAAGATTCATGCAGAAGTTTGGTAGATCGGAGTCAAAATGGGTCTGGCGTCTGCACCATCATCAGGCATAATAATAAACGTGCTGCTAGCCTTGCTGTGCTGGACTCAGGGGTGTTGAGCCTTCCCCATTCTTTCCAGTGTAATTTAATTAATCCACTGCAGCCGAGTTGCTGGCTGAGTCATGGTAAAGTCCAACACAACCCAGAGCAGACGGCAACACCGTGTGGCCATGTCCATGAGGGCCCTGGTGTGACCCTCAGGCCAGACCATGGCATTGTGCATTACCAAAGAAAAGCAAATTCATATCTAGGTAAGAGAGACGTTTATTCAGAGGGATAATTGCCACAAGAGGGGGACCCTACCACAGTACGGAAGGGGCTTCTGCCTCAGGGAGAAGCTCGGACCACGAGATCTGCAGAGCCCCAGAGTCAGGCAGGAAGGGACGCTCTCCCAGAGCAGGGAGGAAACAAGGCTAGGAAGACGCAGGAAGGGGCAGTGTGCGGTGTGACGGGCAGTGCTTTGGGGCATGTTCTCCGAGGAGCTGTTCATGAGAAGTAAGGCGTCCCACACTCCCACGTTCCAGAGGCGGCGGAAGTTCAGAGCTGGGGAAAGGGGAGCAGCCCTTGTCAGGGAGGAAACCATGTTTTGTCTACCCTTTCACGTGTCGCGTCTGGGGCCTGCAAATTAAACTGGCAGAGGACAGGTTTACAGGAAGAAGAGTTTACTTACACATCGAAGCTCATGGACGCAGGAGTGTTCAGAGATGACTAACTCAAAGTGGTGGCTAGAATCTGGGGCGCATGTCCCCACTTTAGTAGGGAGTAGGAAGAAGAGAGAAAAAGCCTTTATTAAAAGAACAAATAGGTTTCTTTAGTTACGACAAATGGGTTTTTAGGAGAACAAACGCGAGAGGAAAGCTTGTGATAATGTTCATTTATGCAGGCGTGAGTGGTCACTCTGTCTTCCCCATGGACATAAAACTGTCCTGAAGAGAGGACTGTTGGTAGATTTACTCTTGCTCTCTCTCCTGGGAGCAGAAGTGCCCTGAAGAGGAAATGTTGGGCTGCTCTCTTGCCCAGAAGCTACTGCTTTTAGTCAGATAAGGGAAGCTCCAAGGAGATTCAACAGATTCCTGCATCTGTTGAATCTCAAATGTCTTCAGCTTAAAATAATCTTCACACCAACTCTGGGCTCCCTAGTGCCCCCACACACCTGACTGAAGTTTGGCCAAGTCAAATTAGTGGGCATTTTGTCCAAACTGGTCAGTGGAGACAAATATTCTACAGCTCAGCTCATCATTCATGTAGCAAAGCATGGTGATGGGGCGGCTCTGGACATGGCCTGTCCTAGGCAAACTGAGGCAGCTGTGAGCCTCATCCAAGTCATGTGGGTTTTGCAGTAAGCCCCTTCCCAGAGCACTTGGGCTGGGGGTGAGTAACTTCTCAGAGCACCAGGGTTGGAGGTGTTTAACTTCCCAGAGCACCTGAGTAGGGGGAGGGAATTTAACTTCCCAGAGCACCTGGGTGGAGGGAGGGAATTTAACTTCCCAGAGCACTAAGGGCTAGTGGTGGGTATTACCTGCTGCTGTTCCCAGGATCACAGGAGACCGGACGTGAGCTGGTGGGTTCCAAGGCAGGGCTGGGCTGAGGGAGTCTTTTATCACTGGCATTGCTTTTAAATGCTCTCCAAAAAATGCCCTCTTTACTGCCTGTGCCTGGGGTGGGCCTGTCCACCACATGCCCTGGGACCACCTCAAAGCCCAGGTCTTAGCCCAGGTATTACAGCAGTGGGGAGGGAGCCCACTCAGGAATTGTGCTGTCAGAGTGGCTGATGGGAATTTTAAGAAAATAGAAGAAAGCAATGCAACTTCTTCCTCCTGAGTATATTTACAACTCTGACTTCAAACATGTCTTCAGCCAGCTCGGCTCAGCTCAGCAGGCCTTCTGCATGGCTGGAAACACATCCCTGAGGTCTGTGTTTCCTAGGCTTCAGGAGCTCGACTGGACTGCATTGGGAGCTGCCATGTCGGCTGGTGCCCCCTGTTGAAGGCACCCACATGCACCGCAAGTCCGCGTTCCTAGGCTATGCTGCTGGACATGGGACATCTCAGGGGCCTGGGAGGGAGCAGAGAACCACTGGGAGCCGCTGCCTGTGCGCTTTTTGTCAGAGACAGGTGCCCCGGCTGCAGGCACACGGCACAGGGCTGTGGTTCACGTCCAAGAACTGTCCCAGCTCATCAGAGAGCTTCCCAAAGGGCTGTCCCGGAATACCTCGGCACAGACCTTCCGCAGGGCATGCAGAAGTGTGAGAGGAAGAGCTCAGATGTTAGAACTTCCTGGCACAGGGCTGGCAGGTATTGGCTGTGAATAGTTACCAGCCCTGCCCGCTGCACACAGGAGATGCCCAGGAGACATTAGCCGGCGCAGCAGGCAGAGGGGCCGGAAGGCTCAGGAAGGCGCTCATGCCCACCCACTCCCTGGCAGTCCAGATTTGTGTATGTGGACACTCACCTGCTTCTGTTTCACAGGTAAGTGCCTCTCAGGCTGTTTCCAGATTACTACAGCAACCGTTTTCTCCCCAAGCCGTATTGCTGGTGATCTGTTTAGGATGGACTCCAAGAGGAGAGGGCAATCTCAGGTGGGACAGGGGCTCCAGGGAGGCAACGCACAGAACATCAGGTGGCTGAAAATTCGGTGGCTGCTTAGAGGTGGTCAGGAAAGAGAAGAGGCTATGAGCAGAAGCTGACCTTGCCCAGGAATGTGGTGGTGCTCAGCTGCAGTCAGAACAGATGAACCTGCAGCGCCAGCATGGGGGCTGCCGCTCAGCCCAGCCCAGCCCAGGAGCGTCAGGGCAGAGGAGCTAGAGAAAAGATGAAGGACAGAGACCCCAGGCAGGACTTTCATCTTTATCGGAAGTGTCTGTCGCAGGGTTTGCAGGCTGCCCTGTTCTCAGGACGCTCCTGGCATCTTCTGCAGTGCGGCCTGAAGTCAGCTCTGCTGCTCACGCTGCCAGGAGTTCTGTCCCCAGGAGGCTGCTGAGTTCTCTAACGAGGGCCTTTTACACTTACAGGTAATTGGTAATTGTTGGTTTAAGATCCCAAATAATGACTGACACACTGTCTTAAGAAAAAGAACAGCAATAAAGTCATCTGGTTCGAGCATGTCACCTTGGGATCCACAGAGCACCGGGAGCTCGAACTGCATTTTCCGTGTTAGAAGATTCCACTGGGAGCTTCCGTTCACGGTGCTTGGACTCCGAATGCATCACTCCTGGGCGCAGCACAGCAGTCGTCCGTGCTGGCCTATGATTCCATCAAGTTACGGGTGGATCAGGGATTGCAAATCCCAGGCATTCACTCCCCGACCTGGCTCGGCAGGTGGCTTAAACGACCTGTGACTTCACAAAGTCTGGTCCTTGGTTACGAGCTTTATATGAGCTATCAGGGAAGAAGAAAAAAGACACACAAAGAGACTGGATTCGGGGAACAAAATACAAACAAGGTTTGTCTCCACTGAGCTCTAAACAGTGATCTGAAAGGGTTTCTGCTGTGGTCTCTGCAGCGTCTCAGTGGGCACAGGGGCTTTGCTTCTTGTCTGCAAGCTGTTGGTGGGCTGAACCGGGGGGCCATGCTGGGCAGTGGAAGGACCCCTCAAAGCTCTGGGCTTTCACAGCTGCACTCTCTCAGGCCTCAGCCCATGGGGCTCTGGCTTTGGGTGTTTTCCACAGGAAAGGCAAGAAGGGAATGTGCATTTCCAGAGCCTGAGTGGTCATAAGAAGAAACAAGAAGGCAGTCGTTGGAGGAAACCCAGGGAGATGTGGGAAAGAAAGCCTCCTCATCTGCAGGGAGGGCAGAGGGCAGGGGTTGCTGGGCTGGAACCCCGACAGAAGCCCAAAGGCCCAGCTAGCCCCACAGATGGCCAGGCAGGCTGAACTCAGGTGAGATGTGTGGGTCACAGCAGAAGCAAGGGTGGCCCTCCACCCCGGCGATAGCAGCATCAGCAACGGGGAGGCACAGGGGCTTTTGCCACAGACTCTGCCAGAGGAACGGCAGCTGGGCTGGGAAGGGTGGGGTGGAGTTGCCAGGTGGGCGGCCAGGTGGAGGACGGCGGCCAACGGAGCAAGAAGCCGCCCAGGGAGCCAAGCAGGGGCAGGCAGGGGTGTGGGGAGGGCGGGGTGCCCGCAGTGCGGGACCGAGGCCACCTCTGCTCATCCCTGCCTAGGGCTGTGAAAGCAAACCTGCCCTGGCTTCTTGGTGTCGGTGTCTGGGAAAGCCCGGGCGACTGCTGCCACGGGGGCTGTCCTGAGATCCTCAGCATGGTCATCGTGGGCTTCCTCGTGGGTCCCACTGGGCTTCCTTCTGGGCTTTTCTGGGCACTCGGACTTTCTAGCTGCGCATCTCCACAGTGTCAGCAGGCTCCCTGAGCCCTCAGTCCCACACGGCCATGGAGGGGATGGGGTGCCTGTCAAGAGGCATCCGCTTTAGCAGACCTCCTTATGTACTCATCTTCTCAGCGCTCCCGCACAGGTTCTGCCGGCCCACGGTTTCTCTGAATTGTCCTCGCGCCTGTCCACTCCAGCTCTCCTTGCTGCCCAGGCCATGTCCGATCTCAGTGGTTATGAGAGTCTGAGGGGGCCCAGCCGTGGTCATGGGCCAGAATGCGGCTGTGTTTCTGCAAGTCTGTTTTTAAAATCCCCTGAACTGGACTCATTTTGCTGCAATTTTGGATTTGGGTCCCATTAGCTCTGATGGTTTGGCTTCTGGGATAGTCAAAAGCAATCATTTCCCCCATTTCTTTCCCTCTCTCTCATTTTCTTCTGATTTTCGACGTCTTCTCTGACTTGTGCTCAGGGTTGCTATTCTTGGGCTTCAGCGCCTGATGGGGAAGGTGTGGGGCAGGTCGGGGAGGCCTGCAGGGCGGCAGCTGAGCACTCTAAGGTCCCAGCTCCTCGGAAACCCACGGGTCAGCGAATTCTTTTACTGCACCATGAAGTTCTGCGAGAAACCCAGGCTGAAAATGGACTTAGTAGCTTTCCCCTGAAAGAGGGGGCTGAGTCCTCAATGGCAATTGTCGGGGGTGCACCCAGTGGGCTCAATGTCAGGCCCAGAGGAGGCAAAGGCTGGGGACACAGGAAGGAGACGAAGACGTAAGACATGGCAGTGGAAGTTTCAAGACTCCAGGCGCAGCTGTGGTGGATCCTGTGAGATGCAGGAGGCTGAGCACCGGGCCAGGAATGCTGGAAAGAGAGGGCCCCGAAAACAGGCAACACTGGGAGAGGCCAAGCCCAGCACACGACCTGCCTTCTCCAACGCTCGGCCCCTGAGTCCTTCCAGCAAGTTCCTTCGGAGCCTCTATGCCTCGCCTGGGCAGAGCACTGGAAGGCGGCGGCCTCCTTCCATTTGGTTCTAAGGTGTGCAGAGGGCTCAGATCTTGTTGAAAATGAAAGCAGCCACGGCACCTCTCAACACTCCCGTGATAATACCTCCGTTTGCTGGAGATGTTCGCCCACGTGCACCGCTGTGAACACACACGCAAGGCGCTGAAGGCCTGTGCGGGGGAGTGAGAGGAGACGCAGCCCGGCCCTGTGGCTGTGTCCCGGGCTGTCGGGTTGGCACCGCTGAGACTGGCCCGGCCGGCTGGGACCCACGAGGCCCCTGGCCCTGCTGAACGTGGGGCGGGGCCTGTGAGTTTTGTGTGGCATCTCGTAGACACCGACAGACTGACAGAGCAGGGTGCCCCCCTTCCTGCTCTGTGGCAGCCAGCACAGAGAGAACAGGTGGCCGACAGCCAGCGTCATCCAGGCAGCGGCGGCCACAGGACCTGGCAGAATCCCAGAGCGTGTGACCGAGGTCCAGGGAGGCTGCCTCTCGGCTGTTGCCTGCTGCTGCCCCAAACTCCCTCTCTGGGGTAAACTCATGCCCAGAATCAAGAACAGGATGACGAAAGGGCTGGATTCAGAACCAGCAGGAGAGCAGGGCCTGCCCCGGACACCAGAGCCATCCAATGTCGTGAGGTCTGTCTACAGCCCCCTGGGGGCCTGGGCTGGGGGCCTGCAGCCCTTCTAATTCCTCCCAGTGGAAGGAGACCCCCAGGGCATCCCACAGGAGCAGGAGCGCCATCCTGGCTTCCCACGGAACACCTCCCCGGCCCCGCTGAAGCCCTGCTTGCTGCCCCGTGTCTGCTGCACTTTGAGAACCGATGGAAGCTCTCGACGTGTTATTGTGGGTCTGAAGTTCCTGGTCTGATGATGAAAACGTCAAAGACCAATACGAAACTCTTCCTCTGGGTGTGTGTGCACTTTTTCTGAATATCCATGGTTTTAATCTAATTTTAAAGACATCTATGGCTCCCACACCACCCCTGAAATTGAAAATCTTTGATACTTTTGCACACACACCCTTGCTCACATGCTCTCTGTCTTACACACACACACACACACGTGCATTTCCTTTGTCAGCAATGACTCCTTTCTGCTGAAGGCAGCCCATGGTTCTGGCACCCCACGCAGGGAAAGCTCCCTGCTCTCGCTGGCCCGCTACCAAACCACGTTTGAAATTCCATGCACCTTCTTCTAGACTCCACCCGGCTGCCAAACTTCTTCAGGCATTTTATTTATTTTTCTTGTTGTTTCCTTGCTAAGAAACCAAGCTGGAAATATTAATTCAACCTTTAAAGAACCCAAAATCTTAGGCCATGTTTGCCTCTCCATGTGAGTATATCTAGAGATTTAGGAAAGTTTTCCAAAAATTATTGGAGGAACTTCTTTTGCGTTGTTATAGAAGGATTTGGCACAGGTGAGAACACCCACAAAGCTCCCTTTCTCTCCAGTTACTTAGTCCCAGTGCAGCAGACACCAGCCGCATCTACACTGCAGACAGCTGCTTCGGGGACCTCGGAACTGCAGAGCAAGAGGGGCTGCTGTGTGCCTCGTGCTCGGCTGCTGTCTGGAGGACGCGTCACCAGCTTCAGCTCTGGAGGGCATTCTGCCATTTCACCAGGCTTCAGGCTTCCAGAGCATCCAGCTCCACACCTCCATCCTCGTCTCCAGTCCAGGAGGCCAAGCTTGGTCGCATTGTCTGTTGGTTCTATAGGCCATGGAGACACCATTGCTCTGGAGAGGGAGCCATCCTGGGAGGCAGCCAGCACCATCAGCTCCCCACGCCTCCCTGTCTCCCTCATTCCATCCTTGGCACTGGCTGGCATCAGTCACTCAGTGGCTTACGGGTGAACATTTGCCGGTTTGCTTGCATCCAAACAATTTTACAAATTCATTAGACAGAAATGAGAAGCTGCCATGTATTTTAGCAGCGGAATTTAAAAGACCTTGAAGGGATTGTACCTCAGGAAAGCAGCGGCCCCTCCCACCGTCTGTCAGATTGGGAAGGACTTTATCAGGATGTTGACCCTGGGCCGAGCGCCGGCCTGCGGCCGCTTACAGCCCAGAGTGTGGCTCTGGGTTTCTCGCTCCCGTCTGCCTGTGCACTCAGGTGAGAATCAGGACGCAGATGATCACTGATCTATTTGTGAAACAAGATTGCACGATTTAGCCAGGGCATCTGCTGCCAGTGCATCTAACTTCCACGAGGAGCACCTGTGCACTGGCTCCTAAGTCATCAGCATCGACAGCCCTCAGGAACTACGGCCCCGGATGTGATCTGGCGCTTTCCACACTTGGGGACAGCAGCAAGTAATCTGGTGGTGTCCGGGGTCGGCACCTGGAGGGGTGGTGGCGGATCTTTCTGAACGTGGCTCCCATACTCACATGGGAGGGAGTGGGAGGGAGGCAGTTCCCTGCTGGGCTCCGCCAGGCCTCCGGGCATACTTTCATGCAGATATTTTGGTTGTTAATAAACAGTGACCCCAACTGTTCTCGTAGGGTTCGTGCACACCTTTCCACAGTGTGGAACCCGTGGTCCTCCCTCAGCCACCGTTATCCGTCCTCCTCCACACTCATAGCCGGCCCCGCGCCACTCCTTCCTTCCCTTCTCCCCATCTGCTCTCGGCCTCCAGGGTACCCCTCTCCCCTGGGCCTTCTCCTGCATCTCTGCTTCTCTTTCTCACAGTCCGGACTCTCCCTAGCTGGCTGGCACTCAGCCCCTGTCCTGGAAGCTCATCCCTTCTCCACCTCCATTCATGCCATAGGCGATTTCACATGGTGCCATGGATACCACTGTGTGCCGACAATGCCCTGTCCAGAACGCCAGCTCTGCCCCTCAATCTCCAGACTGTGTGTGTCTGAGGCCCCTCCGTGTCCTCACTCATACGCCCAGGAACAGCTGGAAGGGAATATGCCCAAGCAGGTATTTGGCTCGTCCTCACAGTGCTCTTGGTGTGTCCTGTCTCAGGAAGCAGAAACTTTATTCTTCCCATCACTGAGGTCAAGGGACAGGCTGTTGTCCTTGTGTCACCTTTCCAATCTATTCACAAATCACAGTGGCTCTGTTTTCAAAGCCTATCAGAATCCAACCACTTCCTGCTGTAAGCCCTTGAAGATCCTAGTTGAAGCCACCTTGATTTCCTGCCTGGCCTACTGCACAAGGGTCCACTAAGAGACAGGTTTGGTTTTCTGTGACTGAGTTTGCTGTGATGACCCCAGGCCCTAGACCAGCATGGCAGGGAGTGTGAGCTCAATAGTTATTGAACACATGTGCAGTTTTTAAACTGGCCTCTTTTCTCCAATCTCCTCCCCAAAGAAGCATTAGAGTCAACATTTAAAAATTATATTATGTTTGTCTTCTGCCTAAAACTTTCCAGTACCTTCCCCCGCACTCAGCTGAGGCACTCCATCTAGCACCCTGAGTGCCTGGCCCCGGCCCTGCCCTGCTGACCCCTGCCCTCCTCTCCTCCTGCTTTCCCATTGCTGCTGCCCAGCCACGCTGACCTCCTTGCTCTTGTACACATCAAGCACATGCCTGCCTCAGGGCCTTTGCACACGTGCTCCCCCTGCCCAGACATCCACAGAGCTCAGCCTGTTTTATTGAGCTTTCCACTCCAGTGTGACTTCATCAGAGTAGCCTTCTGGATTAATGAGGTCATTCTTACATTGCTACAAAGAAATACCTGAGACTGGGTAATTGATAAGGAAAAGAGGTTTAATTGGCTTATGGTTCTGCAGGCTGCACAGGAAGCACAGTGCCAGCATCTGCTGCTGGGAGGTCTCAGGAGGCTTCCAGTCATGGCAGAAGGGGAAGAGGAGGCAGGTGTCTCACCTGGCAGAGTGAGAGCAAGGGGCAGGGGAGGGGCCACACACTTTTAAATGACTAGATCTCACGAGAACTCATTCACCATGGTGAAGACAGCACTGAACCACAAGGCACCCTCTCCCATGACCCAAACCACTCTCACGAGGCCCCACCTCCAACACTGGGGATTACATTTCAACAGCACATTTAGAGGAGACACACATTCAGACCACACAGCACCATCCCTGATGCTCTGTAATGGTTATTTTCCATTTGCCCCTCCATATACCCTTCTTGGAAGGCACAGACTTTATAGCCAAAGCTCCTGTGCCTCTGGCTTTTGGTTGGGCTCAGTCAATGGAAGGCAGCAGCATGAGACAAGGAGGGAGAAGAGGGGGTCAGGGCTTTAACCCCTGGCCCCTTGCTACCTCTCCACCCTTCCCTGGAGGGCACAGACTCCATAGCTAAATCTCCTGGCTTCTGGTTGGCCTGGGTCAATGGAAGGCAGCAGCATGAGACGAGGAGGGAGGAGGGAGAAGAAGGGGTCAGGGCTTTATCCCCTGGCCCCTTGCTACCTCTCTGAGTCTGTCAATAAATGTGTCTCTACTTATGACTGCAGCCGCAGTAGGCAGCCCCCTCTTCCATACTCACAGCTCTCGTCAGGTCCTGGGAACACTGATCTTTTCTTTTGCCTCCTCAGGCTTAAAGACACACATGGCCCAATGCTGTTTCCACTCCCGACGGCTCCACCATTGCTTCTAGGCTCCTTTAACTCCTCACGCAGCTCTGTAAATGATCCCCCTGCTAGCGCTCTGTAGTTAAACACTCTGAGGTTGCCCTCTCTGTCCTGCTGGGGTCTTGATTGATGCAGCATCCTACTTAAAACAGCTCTTCCTTCCGCGTCTGCCTGCCTTTGCATTATTTTTCATTGAAACTTCTGTCAGCCGGGCGTGGTGGCATGTGCCGGTGGTCTCAGCTACTTGGGAACCTGAGGCGGGAGGATTGCTTGAGCCTGGGTGGTCAAGCCTGTAGTCAGCTGAGATCATGCCACTGAGCTCCAGCGTGAGCAACAGAGATCCTGTCTATAAAATTAATTAATTAATTAGCAAACTGGCGGAGGCTATTACACACTGATTGCTTTAACAATGTAGTTTCCCTGTCCCAAGGCAACAGGCTTGGTCGCTGTCTGTGGTGCTGAAATGTCTTTCTCCAGGAGGTCTGGGATGTGTCTTTTGAAGGCTGCTCTCTGTCCCCCAGTGCAATGCTGTGCTTGCACAAAGCATCATGATTCTGCTTCCATGTCCTATTTGTTTGGCTTTAAACCTAGGTCTGTAGAGCTTGAAAACTGGGGCCTTCCCCTTGGTGGTGATGCCTCCCGAGGGTATATGAGACCCTCAGTTTCCTGAGACCATGGTCCTGTGTCAGGAAGGAAATGCACATACACAGCCCCCCACGTCCTCTTCCTCTTGTGATTGCTCAGTCAACAAGAACCATGAATTGAAGGGCTAAGTTGTCTAACAGACTCAATCCCTCCAAGGAGGCCCTCCCTCTCCACTGGAAACCGTCACTGCACAAGCAGGGCTGGAGCACAGAGGCAGCACCAAGCACGGGGAAGAGCCCTCGTCTCCCCCAGCCTCGTGAGCATGAGAGTGCTGCTGCTAATTAAATTAATTGTCCAGATGGCTCAGCAAATTGCTCAAGCCTCCCTTAGAAAGAAATCGCAGGCCATTTAGTTGGAACAATAATTTTTTATGAATAAAATAATTAGAAAAATATATGTAAATGGAATATAATAATCCATTAGCAAAACTTATACCCTTGTCTTTTTTGCCTTTAACTGAAATGCAGAGAGGCAGGATCCCACTTCCTGAGCCGTCGCAGGAAAGCCATGGAGAAACGCTTTGTGGCATCAGGATTTACACTGATCATTTAAGTCATGGGATGTTCCATTTCCCACCAGCCAAGGAGGATACAAGGTTCAGGGTTCAAATAGGAAAGAATAAAGCTCTAGTCTAAGATCGGGCATCAGCTCACCAGGTGGTTCTGGTTAAGCCAGCAGAGATCCCTCTAAGCTTCAGACTCCTCACCTCTGAAGTTTGTTACGGAATGAAAAGGGCTGCAGAATTTTGGACAGTGGCCTGTGTTCCCGGGATAATAGACATTTACTGCACAATGTTATTTGAGAATGCCTCGGCAGGTGCTGGGATTAGGAAGTAAGCTAAGCTCTACTGTGCTGGGTTGTACCATGAGAGATCAAAGGCCATGGGAGGGCTGACTGGCCAAGAGCAAGGGTCTGGCAGAGCAGGCTGTGGGTGGACAGAAAACCCTGTAGGCAATGACCAGGGGATCTGTGTGTCCTAAACTTCCCAGGGGCACATGGCATGGCAGCAACTCAGCTCACAGAAGACTGGGCTGGCTGCCCTCACACATAGGCACAGAAGAAAGGTCTAGAAGGATGTACAAGCATATGGCAGGACTAGGACAAACTCCCCAGAACTGCTCAACGGATGGAGTGGTACTAGGTGGGGGAAAATGCACCATTTAAGTAGCAAATCCCAGGACCATGTTGGGCTTCCTTCTTCAATGCAGAGGTGTTTCCCCATGGCCGGGGCTGCAAGTTCTGTGATCAGCCCCTCCAGCCTGGACTGATGTTGCATCTTTCCAGGGCCCCATCTGGATCCCGACCTCTCTTTCTTTCCAGCATGACCCTCCTCTCCTCCAGGGATCCTGTCTTCCATCCTGCAGCCTTTGCCCCCTTTTGGTCATGCCTAGAGCCCGTCCTGACTGATCACAGAGCCTCTCTGTACATTCAGGTTCCAACCTCTCCTCTCTGGCCAAAGCCTTTAGCTCCATCACCCCAATCCCATGCCTTCACCCCACCAGCCTTCAGGCTACTGATTTCCTCATAATACCTCAGTCCTAACCCCTCATGTCCATGCTTTCTCCCTTCTTCAAGCTAAAATTAACTCCTTGATTAATTTCAGTCACTCCTGTGCATGCTCCCAGATTCTCGGTCCCTGTCTCTGTTGTACTATATTTGGCTAAATTTCAACCCAGGTTAGTTCCAGCCCTCTGCCTGGTTCATTGTCGACTGTCTGTGTGACTGAACGGGACGATGGAACACTCAGCTTTCCCAGCTGGCTCGCAAATCCACATTTGCTGCCATCAAAGCCACTCTGACGCTGCCCAGAAATCTTCAATATCTTCTCTACGGTATATTATTCTCCTGCCCTTCTAATGCCTCCTTCAAAACTCCTCCTGCCTCCTGAAACTTGTAACAGCCCCTTTGTCAAGGGGCTGACCTTGTTTCTTGTTTCACCAAGAAAATAGAAACAATCAGAATACAATTCCCCTGCCTCCCACCTCTGCCCACCCATCTGGATCTGTTCCCATGTGCTTCACTTTTCTCCCAGGGTGCTGTACGACTGTCCCCTCTCTCCCCAGCGTCATCAAACCTCTCACCTCGGGATCCCTCCAACTGCACATAAACATGCCGAGGCTTCTCCCCTGGAAAACTAGGAGTAAAACATCTCTCCAACCCTCTTTCTTCTGCAGCTGCGGCTCCACCTTCTCTCTCTTTCCTTTAACAGCACAACTCCAAAAATTTTAAAAAAAAAAGCTGTTTCGCCTGTAGTTTCTTCTGAATTTGATCCAAGAAGGTTTTGGCTCTCAGCATTGGTTGATGTTATATTCATCCTGATGGGGCAGAAGAAAGTGAAAAATATTAACAAGAGGTGACCCCTGGTCTCAGGAAGTGGTTCCCACCCACCAAGATGCTTCAACCCTAACCCACGGGGCTGCCCTTGATCCCCTCCTTACCACCAGCTCCACATCCAAGCCCTCAGCTGCTCACAGGGGCTCTACTCACCCCACAGCAATTCCCGAGTCATTTTTCACTGGACCTCACCATCTGGGACCAAACCACCCTGCTGTCTGGTCTCTCAGACTACCCTCGCATGGCCCCTCTCTACATGACAACCTGAGTCATCTGATGGAGAGTACAATCTGAGTGTGAATGTCTGGCTTAAACACCTTGTGCCTTCCTGTCATGCTGGAATGAGCCATGTTCCCCTCCGTGCCTCTGGGGTCTCATAACGTAGCCTCCGCCAGCTTCTGCAACTTCATCCCAAACGTGTCACCAGCAGACAGGACGCTCTAGCCACTGTCAGCCTTCCCTCCTCCCAGAAGCAAGTCTCACCTGCTCCCACCCTTGGCGTCTGTGGGTTTCTCCATTAGAATGCTCGTCACCCATGGGCCCCATCTGTGGGTCTCTCCATTAGAATGCTCGTCACCCACGGGCCCCGTGCATTGTCCCTCCTTGCCTTCCGGCCTTGCCTCAGCGTCCCCGCTTCATGAGGCCTCACCGTCACCACTGTGGGTCCCACTGGCCATCACATTCTTCTCTCCCTTTTCCATAAAGCTCTGCTTTTTTGTTCTGTTGTGTTGCTGTTTGAGGAAGTCTCACTCTGTCTCCCAGGCTGGAGTTC
Source organism: Cheracebus regulus (assembly GCA_963574635.1). NCBI lineage: Eukaryota > Metazoa > Chordata > Mammalia > Primates > Pitheciidae > Cheracebus > Cheracebus regulus. The sequence goes on from CAUYQU010076710.1 coordinate 58,766, forward strand.
AGTGGTGTGATCTCGGCTCACTGCAACCTCCACTGCCCGGGTTCAAGTGATTCTCCTGCCTCGGCCTCCTGAGTGGCTGGGACTGCAGGTGTGCGCCACCACACCCAGCTTATTTTTGTATTTCCGATTGGCCAGGCTGGTCTAGAACTCCTAACCTCAAGTGATCCACCCCCCTCGGCCTCCCAAAGTGTTGGGATTACAAGCATGAGCCACCACACCCGGCCCCTTTTCTACAGAGCTTTGATTTCCATGAGAAACATCTTATGTTTTTTCCCATCCTCATGAAAACATGACTTCCACGAAGGCAGCTTCCTTGCTGGTGTGTTGCCCGTGGCATCCTCAGCACCTAGAACAGTGCCCCAGATGGCAGGCACTCAGCGGGGATGTGTGGGAATAAGCGGGAGGCGATAGCACCTGCCTTGAGCACTGCCTTGAAGTGTCATTTTCACAATGCCCACCTCTGGATTCTCACAACACTACAAAACCACACCTTAATATTCCAACTTGAAAGGTGAGAAAACTGAACCCCAGAAAGACGTGCAGTGTGTCCATGGCCACAGACCCAGGCGGCAGCGGAGGCAGGGTGGGAACCCTCTTTTCCTGACACCAAAACTGAGCCTGTTTTTGTAGATTTGATTTGGGAACAAGAAAAGCAGCATAAAGTAGTCAGACATAACTTTGATTTTCTCTTTCTCCCTGAAGCATGGAAAATAGAGGACAGATAAATGGTCCGGTCACCAAAAATGGAATGAAACAAAATGTACCATGGGAAAATCATTTCAACTTTTCTCCAGATGATTTCAAGCACAGCTACTAGTTCTTACACTCGTGCACCATGCTGACCAAAACAAAGCAGGTATATTTTCAAATAAAAAGTGGCATTTTCTCTTTGTCAAATTTGTGTGTAAAGGTGCTTACTAAATTTCCTTTTAAATGCATTTGACATTATGAGAAGGGAAGGTGGCAAATCGACGTCACACTCTTCATCACGACCTGGAAAAATCGTTGTGTTAAGCACTAAGCCACATCCTCGGTTGCAACATAATTACTTCCCCAGGAATATGCACGTTCACAGCTGTAGAGCTGTACTGTACCTTATCATGTTAATCAAATAATGCCTTGCAGATAGCAATGGCGGCTCGATATTTTAATCCAGCTTGTAGAGCACTGTATACTTTATTTTGTTGAAAGCCACTGTCAAGTAGCACGATACTCTTCAGGGGGCCCCGGAGCGTGCAGGGGATCAATGCGCTCCTGTCCATCCTTCTCAGCATTTCACACGTCTGCAGCATCCTTGACATGGAAGCCAATCTGCCACCAACCCGTTGGACCGGGCAGGTTGAGGTTCCATGAGAGCTCACTCACACATTTCTGTGCCTCTCAGTTGTATTTTCAGTGGTGCTTTAAGAACTTTGACTGTGAGCTGAACACAGCAGTTCATGCCTGTAATCCCAGCACTTTGGGAAGCTGAGGTGGGTGGATCACTTGAGGTTAGTTCAAGACTAGCCTGGCCAACATGGTGAAATCCTGTCTCTACTAAAAATACAAAAATTAGCTGGGTGTGGTGGCGCATGTCTGTCATCCCAGCTACTTGGGAGACTGAGGCAGGAGTATCGCTTGAATCTTGGAGGGGGAGGTTGCAGCGAGCTGAGATCGTGCCACTGCACTTCAGCCTGGGTAACAGAGTGAGACGCCATCAAAAAAAAAAAAAAAAAAAAAGAACTTTCGCTGTCATCTGAAAACAAGTTCCCACCTCCTAACCTCTCCAGATTTGATGTTCCAAGGCCAGGATGACCCGCGAATGGCTTACTCAACTGCTCTCACCCAGGAGCCCGTCAGACACATGAGTTTGGTCTCACGCTCTGAGAGTGTGTCTGCCAGGCGGTGTATACACGACAAGTGTATACATCTGTGTATGTGTGTGGTGACATGGGCGACCTCCTGGGAAGTGTTGACAGGCTCTTCCATCTTAAATGGATGGGCCTCTCTTTCCGGTCATCACCCTCACCTGTCCTTCCCTTTATGAGTTTCTTCCCTTCCCCACAGGGGTGCATGAGGTTAAGTGCAGCAAGGATGAGTCAGAAGTTTCAAAAAGACACATCCACATGAATTCCCTTGAAACCAATTTTTCTTTTTCCTATCAGAGAAAGCTAAGATAAACCGGTCATACAGAAAGAGCATTACACTCTGGGTGTATATATGACTGCAAGCGCTTAAGGACATGTTCTAGATATAACTATAAAGGAAATTGCCCTCACAGCTTTCCGTTTCTTCTTGACATGTTTCTGTAAGAAGGCAGAATCTTCTCTTAAGGCACACACAGCCTTCCTTGCTTGGAGCCTGCAATTTCTGTTCCTGATTTCTAAATTAATTACCTCTGGATGTAGCACCATGTTTTCTAAATAGATAACTGCTGTGTTTTAAATATGGTTATAATGTGAGGATATTTGGCACGTGCAGTATTTGCCCTTCCTTCATTCTTTTAGAACTAACTGGGTTTCGAAATAGGCATGCTTTTATTAAAAGTGCCACTTTCTTCCACTTATTCAACAGTATTTATTTTCCTTTATTTTGAGACGGAGTCTCAGTCACTGAGGCTGGTGTGCAGTGGCACAAGCTGTGCTCACTGCAATCTCTGCCTCCCGGGGTTCAACAGATTCTCGTGTCTCAGCCTACTGAGTAGTTGGAATTTCAGGCGTGCACCACCAGGCCCAAATAATTTTTGTATTTTTAGTATTTTGCCAGGTTGGCCAGGCTGGTCCCAAACGCCTGACCTCAAGTGATCCACCCACCTTGGCCTCCCAAAGTGCTGTGATTACAAGCACGAGCTACTGTTCCTGGCCTATTTTTGTTTTCTATAGCCAATATTTAATATTGTTTGGATTCATTTTTTCTAGCATTAAGCAAATGCACCCCATCTCATTGCAGTTTTTATAGAGTTGAGTAAGGCATTGTGCTTTGCTCTCAGCTCCAGCCTTCACTGTAGAAAAGCCAGCACCTCTGCCCCTGGAATTTCTTCTAGCACATGGCGCCCTGCAGCCGGCTCCCCACCCTGGTCCCTGAGCACAGCCTTCAGGACCATGCCCATGGTGGGGGCTCAGTCCCAGGAGCCAGGTCCCACGGTGCACCTTGGGGACATGGGACCAGGGGAAGGTTTGGTGAGCTGCTCCTCCTTGAGAGCATGTGGAGAATCAGAGCCACCCACTGAGCTAGCGTCTGCAGCTCCGCAGAGATGCTGAGAGGCCACTGTCCCCCACTTTGCACCACTCGCGAGCAGGACACTTCGACAGTGTGCTGTCCTCCAGAGAAACGTGCTGGGCACCTAGCAAGATGGCAGGAAAAAGAAGCAATGTTGTCAGGCACAGTGGCTCACACCTGTAATTGAGCACTTTGGGAGGCCGAGGCAGGCAGATCACAAGGTCAAGAGATCGAGACCAGCCTGGTCAACATGTTGAAAACCCGTCTCTACTAAAAAATACAAAAATTAGCTGGGTGTGGTGACACGCATGTGTAGTCCCAACTACTTGGGAGGCTGAGGCAGGAGAATCGCTTGAACATGGGGGGCGGAGGCTGTAGTGAGCCAAGATCATGCCACTGCACTCCAGCCTGGTGACAAAGCAAGACTCAGTCCCAAAAAAAAACAAAGAAAAAGAAAAAGAGACAACGTCAGCTGGACCTCTAGCCCTGAGTCCAGTTTCTGCAGGACTCTGGCAGGTCACCTGCTTTCTCTGGGATGACCCAGGAGGATTCTGCATGTCCATCAGTCCACACACAGGAGGACCCTGGGAGGCCGAAGCCGCATCTCTAGGGAAGGGGTGGGCAGCACAGGCTTTCTGAATAGATGGCCAAGGACGTGTGCTGGCGAGGGAGGAAGGCGCCGACCCCAGGCCTCCTCTCCTGGGGAGCTGGGAGTTCTCTTATCCTGCAGCGCCAGTGGACAGGCCACTGTTCTGAGGCAGTGCAATGCATCCCCACCTGAAGCCAGGCCAGCCCCTCCACCGTGAACACCATGAACACTTCCAGGAGAGCGTCGGCCTCCCTGCACCTCTACCCCGTCTGCACGCCACACTTTGCGGATCCCCATGAACCTCTCCAGAGCCCCTGACTGTCTGCCCAGCAGGATGGTGGAGCAGGGAGACTGTACCGAGGGCAGTCTTTACAGAGCTCAGTAAGGCGTAGCGGAGAGCAGCAATCACCCTGGTTCCCGGATAGGGGCAGGATTGGGGGCTGTGTCCTCCCTCCACTGCTTTTCTAATTTCATAAACTGTCCTGGAGGAGCTGCAGTTGAGGAGTTGGCCTTCTCTGCCTGAACGCAGCTGGTCTGGACGGGAAGGCGTCTGTGAGAAGCGCTCACACTGCAGCTGAGGAGCCCGTGAATGTGGGATCCCTGCCTGGCCACCCCCACCCCGAGGCCACAACCCCTGCCCGCCAACCTGACACTGCGTGCCCAGTGGCCTCAAGCACAGAAGCACTTCTTAGTATGCAAGTTGTTATCACATAAAATCTATTTTATCCATAGAAATGGGACCTGTCGCCCCAGCCCCTGTCTTTCTGGTTCTGTGAATGACTCAGGCACCCCAGTTAGCACAGGGGCCTCTTTTTTCTCTTTTCCCTGCAGTGTGACCTCAGATAACCTCTAGAATTTGAACAATTCCTATAGCCTGTATTATCAGTGTCACACATGAGCGTCCTCCTCTGCACGGTGGGAGTGGCACACACTTCCCAGACCCCGTGTAGGAGCCGACCGCTGCAGTCCCTGTGAAGTGCCAAAGGCTGCTTGGTGTGAGGCAGACACTTGACCCAGGACAGGACACTGGGCAGCCCCGGGGAGCGTGTCTCCTCTCTCCTGCCTGATTGAAAGCCCTGGGCTGGAACTATTTCCATGGCTGTCCACTCCCCAGAGCTTCACAGAGCTCAGTGAGACAGTGCTTGAGCCCTCTGAGTTGGACCAGTCACCCCAGAGCTGGCCCGCCCCCCTGGGGAGCCGGTTCTTCCCCAGGGCTTCCCTCCAGGAGCACCCCTGGGAACTGAAATACTAACCTCCACCCTCAGAACAGCACAGCTGCGAGCAGCTACACAGACCCTTCAGAGAGGCTGTCCGAGCCTCAAGCCCCACTGACTTCCGCCTGCTTTGTTCACGTGGGGCCATGCCCTCTTCTCTATATACCTGGGCCGAGGCCTGGTCACTGAGGCGTCTGCTCACACCATGGGGAGGGCCCTGCACGGGACACTCAGTGTCTCTCCCTTGAGAGGCTCGAAGCCTAGTAACTGCTGAACTGTAGGGAGAGGGATGGCTGCAGGGGAGGACAGAAGCATAGCGTTCCTTGGCCTAACTCTAGGCCAGGTGTGCCGGGGCTACACTGGCATTCATGCCAGGCCCTGCTCCCCAGTCCATGTGAACTCTGCTGGCACAAGCCATCACACCCATCTGGGACCCCTGAGCCCTCAGCGGGCGCCTTCATTGCACCTGCTCTGGGCGGACATGGCAGGCAGCAGACAAGTCCACCCACACGGGGAACAGCGCAGGCCACGAGCCGCCCTGTGGGACCCTCTGGAGGCTCAGAGATTAGCAGGGCAGGCGCTCCTGAGGGAGAGCCGACCACTGGATCTGCAGGCAGCTGTGCTGACTTTGTTTCCCATGGCACCCTCAGGAATCGCCGAAAGGGGGCGGAATTACCTACATTTTACAACTGAGGGCATGGGCCTCAGCGCAGCACATCGCCTTATTCCACAGCCACATGGTCGCTGAGGGATGGCGCCGGGATCTGAGCCTTCGCTGGTGAGCCCTTCCCCTGCGTTCCCCACCCTGACAGCCAGGCCTCAACCACCCTACAGAGGCACCCACAGAGTCTGCTCCTTGGGGCTCAGAGCACGCCCTCAGACTCATCAAGCTAAACTTCCTTGTTATGGTGCTTTTACAACTGGGCATTACAGCAGATGAAAAATTTTGAAAAGATCAAATCATGGAGAGCAATGAATCACCGAAACAACAGCCGTGCCAGGCATGTTCATTTCATGCATTGTTTCAGACGGAAACGTTCTCTCGTTCCGTCCCGAAACGTCCTGTCTGCTCTCGGGAGCACACCCTTTCCTGGCCTGAGTGGCGTCATGTGGCCGTGGTGGCACGCAAGAAAACCCTCACCAGGAGAGGGCTTCAAAATGATGCCATCTTCTGTACTAAGCAGTTACTGGAAATAACAGGATCTGGGAAAGACACTTGTATTAAATTCCCCAAATGGACTTGCCTGTGAGTCTTTTAGAAAACAGCCTGATGAGACCGTGAATTGGAGCTTAGCTCTCCTACCTGCCTCAGGAGCTGAAATAAAAATGAGGAATGACTGCAATGCCGCTCCGCTCAACTCCATTTTAATTGAAAATTATGTCTAAGATCGCTGCCTATCTGGACTTCGCCTGTCTCCCTCTTTTCAGAGTGCATGGATTTATGCACCTGCTCATATTAAAAGCCTCACTATTTCCCATAAATATGCACGGGTTCCTGTTTGTTTGTACGATAAATATTATAAAGATCATAAGGAAATTAAAATGGAGCTTGAAGATAGCTGTCCTCCAATGATATACTCCACATGAATCATGTCCTCAAGAACTATTATCCCCAAACATCATGGATCCTATATGAATGTGTTTACTCCGTGGTGCTAAATTGCAGAAGAGAGAACCTCCTAATGGATTTATAGTTTATCAGTGAGTTTCAGGGAAGCCAGAGATGGATGGGTTCTCTCCAATAGAGTATTCATTTACAAACAATCGACCACAGTTCAATTCTGCAGTCTATTTGTTTTGGTAAACTGGAACACTAGTTATAATTCACTTTATTTTTAAAGATATACATATTATCTACACAAACTTAGGAACTACATTCCTGCAGATCAAGTTAATCAGGAGGTATTTATAGAGATTTTTTTAAGGTAAAAATATCAGTTTTCCTTGTTAAGTATTCCATTCCTTTCTCAGGGACAGGGACATTGGTCTAAAGATGTAGATTTAAATAAAATTAGGTTTGTATTATAAATTAAATGGCTCTAAAGGGAAACATGACTTGAGGATTACTTCCAAATTGGGCAATAAAATAGCCAATCCTCTCGGAACACCCCTCCACTCCAAATATAAGCAGCTTGGCCCTGACAGCGTAGCTGGTTTTGGGGGCCGAGGGCACAGGCACCTTGGCTGAGGGCTGCACCAGCTCCGCCTGACCCGGGTGGGGTGTGGAATCCCAGCCGCACACCAGCAGGCATGCTGCTGTGCCACTGCTGTGTCCTGGCGTCTGAGAGCGTGCTGGTCCACAGCAGATGCTCAGTACATATCTGCTGAATCATCAAAGATGCAATGAAAACGATCCCACAAGGGGCAATATTGGTTGAATCCCGCGGGAGCATGACAGGCACCCTGAGGCCCTTAGGGTCAGCGTCCAGCCCGGGCACCAAACCCGGTCCACTGAGTCCTTTCTCAACAGACTGAAGCCGGCCCAGGCGTCAATCTCAAGGCTTTCTGAGGCTCACTCTGGGGAGACTGCATGGCAGCCCCCACTCAGGGCAGGCTGCTCCGGAAGTTTGGCTGAGTATGGGAGTTAACTGCAGCTGCCAGAGCCTGAACCCACCAGAGGACCGGCCACACCAAGACACTGCTCACACGGGAATATCTGCTTTCCTTTCGCCTGTCCATGTGACCTTTCCAACAGGCTGCAGGGCCTACATCCCCAAAATGTGGAGGTGCCCACCTGGTGTGCCTCAGGCGACAGTTGGAAAGGATCCTCTTGGGTGGCCCCATGGGCTAGAGTTAAGAAGGGTGGGAGGGAGAAAAGGCCACTGCATGGGATTAAGATATAGCTGCCCTTTCAGCAACATGTCTAGTGGAAAGGCAGCCAGGCTCACTGTTCCAGGTGAGATGAGAGGACACACCTGCTGGAGGGGGTGCGATGAGGTGGGGGAGGAGCTCAGGGTTGGGGAGGAGCTCAGGGTGGTGGGGCATGTGGGGAGAGCCGCAGAACCTGCCAGGCCTTTTGTGTGTTAGGGGCTCTCCGCCAACCTTGCTGAGACTATATTGGACGCAAGGGAGACTAATCCCACAGGGGCACTATGACCAGCCAGGGCATCTTTTCCCAACAGGAGACAGGATTCCAAGCTGTGGGAAAATGATGCAGTTCAGGACGGAACAGTCCTCCTGTGCTGACTGCAGCTGCTTCGAATTTCCCCTGAACATGCCCCTTGGACTGTGTAGACCCCACTGTGCTGGAGAGCAATGACTGGACTGCCGTGCAGCAGAGGGACTCCACTTCACAGGTCTTCTTGAGTCTATCAGGAAGCAGAAGACTTCTGGCAGATCAACGTCTAAAAAAGGAAGAAGGTGGGAGGCCAAGGCGGGCTTCACTGCTGAGCCCAGGAGTTGGAGACCAGCCTAACACGGCAAAACTCCCTCTCTACCAAAAATACAAAAATTAGCTGGGCATGGTGGCGTGTTCCTGTAATCCCAACTGCTAGGCAGGCTGAGGCACAAGAATTGCTTGAGCCTAGGAGGCGGAGGCTGCAGTGAGCAGAGATGACGCCAGTGCCCACCAGCCTGGGCGACAGCGTGAGACCCTGTTCAACAGCAACAACAGAAAGAACTGCAGGAGGACACTTTCTGGGGCCAGCTGGCAAGCCCACCAAATGCCCATGGCTACTCTCACAGCACAGCCACGGTCAGATTCTCTCCAGTTGTGGTTTGGAGAAAAGAATGGTCCTGGGCACTGCCCACCATGCCACAGCTTCCCCCATTTTGCATAAAGCCAGCCTCGGCAGGTGAGATGCTCATGCAGATGGAAGAGTTAGGTGCAGCCAGCCTGAAGCACCTACATGAGACACAACCCGCCTGGAGCAGAGGGTCCAAAGAGACGAGAGGTCCTGCAGGTCTGGGGCCACCACTGCCTGCACCACTCAGCAAAGACAAAGAGCTACTCAGCTGCCCCAGAAACACCAGGAATTGGAGCTCTGGCTTCCCTGTAGGAGAGGAATGAGTAGTCAAGACCAGGCCCTCCCCTCCCTGGAGGAGCCTTCCACAGGGACCCCCAGAGACTGAGGACTGCTCCAGCCTGCAAGATGCCCTTCTAGCCCCTGCTCAGCCTCCCTGACCTGCCCTCGGGCTGTGGGAGGCTCCGTTGCTGACGCGGGTGATGCGCTGGGAGCCTGGGGGCTGCTCCATGTGCAATGAGATGGAAACCTCCCGTCCTTGCTTCAAGAAAGGTACCACCCAGGTTCAGCGCACTGACTCCTTCTCCAGGTCCTGGTCACTAGAAACCTACTAATTTCATTGTTTTTATATAACAAGAATCTGAAGTTCAAAGGGATTAATTAACTCCAGAGTCACCGTTGCTAATTAATGGAGCCAGTTTTAAAGCTCTTAGCCTAAATCCTACCATCTCCATAAAGAAAGAAGACGCGCATGATTAACCAGGAAAGCTTCGTGGTACAAACGGTCTGTGAGTGAGTGATCTGGGGGCAGGGGTCCTTTTTCAGAACTACAGGAGTTTATAGGAAACAGGACCCATGACTGCCTGCCTGCAACACACACACACACTGTAAACCAAAAATAAAATCCTAAGTCCCCCAACTGACTGAATGGACTCTTCCTCTTGGCCAAAGGGATTCCAGAGAAACCTGAAACCCTGGGTGGGGCCGCGGAGGGAAGTGGGGTGGGACTGCCTCCTTATACCTCCCTCCTTCTGGAATTCAGGCACAACTGGCCAGCATTAACGTGAAAGCAGAAATCTTAAGACTGACAAAACAGACTCTCAGTAGTAATAAGATACCCCATTCTAACCAGATTCTAGCATAAAATCACAGGACAGATAGCAGGCCCTGAAATAAATCAACGTATTTTACGTCAAAATATATATTTTGACATATTTTGAAATGGCTCTGCAAAGCCATCTCTTGTGGGAGAAATTTACATTCTGTAGAGAATCCTCTTCCCTTCCAGGTCATTTTCTGATCCTGAAGAAACTGAGAGCCTAGCACCTTTTAAAGGTCTGAGCAGGAAAGATTGCCATCTATTGCTCCTAAGGGCAGCCACCTATGAGACTTTATCTACATAATAAGAACCTTGGTCTCTACTGTTCCTTATCTCAACCCAGACACTCCTTTGTATTGATTCCAGTTCTTTAGATAATAATCTATTTCAACCAATTGCCAATCAGAAAATCTTTGAATCTCCCTGTGACCTGGAAGCACCCGCCTCACTGCCACTTTGAGTGGTCCCACCTTTCCAGATGAAGCCAACGAACACGTCATATGTATTTACTGATGTCTTATGTCTCCCTAAAATGTATAAAACCAAGTTGCAACCCAGCCACCTTGGGCAAATGCTCTCAGGGCCTCCTGAGGCTGCGTCATGGGTCACAGTCCTCACATTTGGCTCAGAATGAATCTCTCCAAATATTTTAGAGAGTTTGGCTTTTTTCATCAACTGCACACATGTACACACAGGCACACACGCACACACACAGACACACATGCACACGCACATAGACACACAGACAGACATGCACGCAGAGACACACACACAGACACACACACACAGACACGCACACACACGCGTCAGTGATGTGCACTATGGCTTCTCTGAGCCCCAATATCTCAAGGTCAAACAGCAGCCACCAATGACTACCTTTTCTGCACAGTCTTTTCAAGATAATGGACAGAACAGGGCTGTGATTTTGCAGGACCTCCTCACAGCACTCTGGCAGCTCGCTATCCACATGGTGCAATCATTCTGGCAGATTCTCTAAAAGAAGATTGCCCTTTTTGAAGTGCAGTTTGCAAAGTAAAACTGCTGAGGCACATTCATGGGCTGAGACTCTGTAGGCCCCTTTGTCAGGAAGGACTGAACTGGGCTGCAGTAGGCTGTTGTATTTTGTGGTCACTGCTGGGCACCTCCCTTCCATCCTTGCCTTCAGGCATCTGTGGCCATCTGTTCTTCCTTCACTAATTAGGACATGGGAACTGTCTTCCCTCCACACTGCCAGGTAGGTACTCAGGAATATGGCAAGTCATGGCTGTGAGCAGATCCTGTCCCAAGCCCAAGCCTGGCCACAAAACATCAGCATGAAGACCGGAAGGGATGGGAAAACATAGAAATCAACATCCTCTCCTTTTTATGGAAACCTTTATAAAGAAAATTTAATTTAAAAATCCCTCCATTCTAAGGAGTGAATTATCTGTGAGGTCTGCAAAAAACTTTCACCCAAACATCCAGATAAATGGAGTAACTTCTGCATGCACACACACATACACACATGTGCACATGCACACACACCAAACACACACAGGTGCATGTGCACACACACATCTCCATGTCAGTGAGACCAGGAGCCACCCACAAGCTATACTTTCTGAAAACTCCACCCAGTAACAGGAACAGGGACACCAGTGACATTGATGAGGTCTTGGTGGCCAACGTCCTCCTCAGGAAAGGTAGATGCTCTCATGTGTTACTGAGTTCTCTGTGTATCCTGGTCCCTAATCTGTAAGTCAAGGTGGCCAGTGGCAAGTGCTCAGGAAAAAAAAGGATTTGAGTCCCTGCAGGGCAAACAGCTCTGGGACATCCCAGGTGCTTAATCTGAATCTCTTCTCAGTGAGGAGCAAAAGCAGGCTCAGAGTAGAGGACATTACTACAAGCCCTAGCCGTGGCTGGGCACTGCCATTCATAATGTGAAAGTAGTCACCGGTGCGGTGGCTCACGCCTGTAATCCCAGCACTTTGGGAGGCCAAGGCGGGTGGATCACCTGAGGTCAGGAGTTCGAGACCAGCCTGGCCAACACGGTGAAACCCTCTCTCTACTAAAATACAGAAAATTAGCTGGGCATGGTGGTGTGTACCTGTAATCCCAGTTACGTGGGAGGCTGAGGGACCAGAATCACTTGAACCCAGGAGGTGGAAGTTGCAGTGAGCTAATATCACTGTACTCCAGCCTGGGTGACAGAGTGAAATTCCATCTCGAAAAAAAAAAAAATAGATAAAATAAAAAGATTTAAAAATGTTTAAAAAAATGAAACTAGCAGTGATCATTTAAAATTCATAGTATAAATATTAGTTGCCTTAAAAAAATAAGGCTACCTCACCTCTTTCTGCCTAGTGGTGTGTGTCTGTGTGTAGGGGGTGTGGGGGTATCTGCCTGGGGGTGTCTTTGTGTGGTTACTGGTTTTTCTCAGCAGCCAGAACATGAATGTAGCTGGATTACATGGCTGGAACCACTGGGTTTCAAGAGAATATCATTTAAAAGTGATCTTTTTGTGAAAAGAATACAATCAATGAAGAAAAAAAAAAAGAAAGCAAGAACCACCATTGGGAAATTGGTTGCCCCAGAGGATAAAGTTTCCCAGCTTCTATTGAAAGTCTCATCTTTGCTTCAGCTGGTATCTAGTCGGGAAAAAATCCCCAGGCCCTTCCTGTGAAGCACGATTGTTGTAGTCAGCAGGTTGGTGAGCTGGGGCCCAGCAGGGGTGAGATGGCGCTTAGCAATGGATGGCAGTGATGCTCAGGAAACAGCAGGTAGTAATATCCTCCATTTGTACCTTGTGCTTACTGATTGCTTGCACCTTAAACAGGGATTTTCTTTCCACACATCAGGGAGATGTGCATGGCCCAGGCAGCTCTTCCTGAGGTTCAGTCTCCCAGGGCGCTTCCTGGGAAGGCACTGGAAATCCACTTTCAGCTCCAGAGCAAGGCACGCCCTGTGTGGATAGGGCTTACAACACCAGCAGAGCATAATGGGATAAAGTAATAAGTGAAATTTGTTCAAATCATAAAAAAGAAGAGGGCTCCATTGGGTTGTACTTAATGATCAATTTCTACTGCCTAGTCTAGTTTCTAATGTGAACAAACACAGAGAAAATGAATACATATTTATGATGATCAAGAGGAAAGAGGAAATGCCTCTCTTAGCACTGAGAGCCAAGATGGAGGCTGTGCTTCCCAAAATTCAGATCCAGAGACGCCACCGCTGTTACCAAGTGACTCTCAGCAGGACTGTCATCAACCACCCATGGCGGGCTCCTGATAAAGAGGATGATCAGGGCTTTCACGTGTCTGCATGCCATGTGCTCCACAAGCCATTGTCTCTCTAACCTCCACAAAACCTCGGTTAGGAAGTTACAGGAATGGTTACATTTCATGGAGGAAAGACAGAGCCAACGTAGCTGTGACTGACCAGGAGGCTGCCTGCTGCTCCCTGCTCCCACTGGAGTTTACATACGAGCATGCAGAACCTGGAGGCTTGTCTTAGGCCACTTTCTATACAGAATACAGCAGACTGGGTCATTAATGGAGAACAGAAGTGGCTCATGGTTCTGGAGGCTGGGAAGGCCTTGAGCAAGGTTTCAACATCTGGGAGGGTCCTATCATGGCAGAGGGCAGAGGGTGGAAGTGGGCATTTGAGGCAGAGAGGAAATTAGGCCCATCTCATCCTTTTATCAGGAGCCCACTCCCAGGATAACGAAACCATAAACTCATGACCTCTTCAAGAACCCATCTCCCAATACCATTGCAGAGGCAATTAAATTCGACGTGAGTTTTGGCAGGGACACTCCAGACACAGTGAGGTTCCTCCTCATCACAAGGCCATTGCCTCTTCCTCCATCCCAGCACACTGACGAGGCTGTGCGTTTTCATATGCAATTTCACAGGGGTGTTTTAATTCAGTTTGAAATTTGCACTTTGGGGTAGTTAAAATCTAGATATGTTATTGGAGCTGGAATTGCATTTCAAAGGAAGAGAACTAGGAATGAATCAGTGTCTATTTCAGCACAATCGTTAGCCTTATGTTCAAGTAGTGAAACATTCACGGGTCTCAAGTCAGCTTTGCCCCCCAGAAGCTCCCTCCCAGCTGGGTCTTTCTCGCCGGTTTCATTTCGTGAAAAGCAGGTGTCCTAACGTCCTTTATACCCCTCCTCCAGCCATCAGCACCTGGAGGTCATTTTACCAGCACATCCCAATGGAAATGCCTTGGAGACATTTTTATATTGAGTCTTGCCTTGGCTTATCTTCATCAGATTATTTTATTGTAAGGATGATGTACTTGATCCATAACAAGTAAAACATAAAAATCTTTTCCCAACCTCCCTAGAAAGCATGTCTTCCTACCTCGTCTACTCCCCTCCACTCCCTTTTCTTCTTCCTTCCCCCTTCTCCTCGCTCCACCACTGCTCTTATCACAGTAACTGCTCACTTCAACTCCCCAAAAATCTGTTCTTCCCTTGCTCTCATTTCAGTTCCCAGAATGTGTTTCATTTAGGTAGAAAAGCAGAAAGAACACATTTTAAAGTAAATCGTCCATCAAACTTCAGATCTCATTTTTCTATGCTTCCTCAAAGTTCCAAGGTATTTTTCCTGGACATAGTATAGGCATGGAATATCATGCTGGGTGCTGTAGATTGTTATGCATGCACTAGCTTTTAATAAATGATCAAGGCATAAATTATATAGCATACATTCACCCATTTTAATTGTACATGATAATTCTTAATAAATGTATAAAGCTATGGAAACATCACCATGTTGCAATTTGGGAACATCTCTGTCACCCCAGTGAGAGCCTCATGGGCATTTATAGTTAATCCTGTTCCCACCCCCAGCCCCAGGCAACCCTTAACTACCTCTGGCTCTGTAGATCTGCCTGTGCTGAACACTTCCTGCAAATGGACTCATGTGATACCTGGTGCTGCGTGTCTGGCTCCCTTCGCGGGGCGTGATGCTTCTGAGGTTCATCCACGTTGCGGCATGTCAGCGTTCTGCCCCTTGGAATGCACTCCCTGACCTCTCACCAGGCTCCCTGGTAGATGAGGACCTCCAACCCAGCAGATATCACACGTGAATTCAGACTCTAGAACAGGGGACAGCTGTCCTCATTTGCTAAGCCACGGCTCAGCAAGGCTTATTTTTGAAGTTTTGTCTTTATGTCTTTGCTGTCTTCAGTGGTTCCCATCTCTGGCTATTTCAGGCCCCTTGCACACACACACTTGGATTTTTAGAGAACACCTAATTGCTCCTCATGCTTGTTCCAAGTTGATGGTAATAGCTGTGCTTCCCGCTGAGCCCACAGCACTCAGTAATGAGTTTCCCGCCTCCACACTGTGCTGGGAGGATCAACTGCAGATGTAAGTGTGAGCTGGCTCTGTGGCATCAAATGCTGTTGCATAAAGCAGAGTTAGGGAAATGGACAACAAGGCCAAAGATGGGATGTACACAGCTGTGTGCTGAGGTGGGCATATATGAGTGCACGCACACGTATCCCTGTGTGTTGTTTATGAGAACGGAGCCAGAAATCAGTGTGGAATAAGACGTGTAATTACTGAAAATAAGTCTCTTTCAGTGACAGCAATGGCCCCTTGGATGCTGCTGCACCCTCCTAGCCAGGAGCAGAAAGGGTCAAGGGAGGTGGATGGTCCCATGGTCCAAACCCTCAGGTGATGATGCAAGGATGTGATCCCTCATCAACTTGGCCAGTTTCTAGAAAGGCGATAGATCCCAGAGCAAGGAGGGCCAGGCACAGCCATGGGGCTCAGGAGCCCCCACTTGACCCCAGTGGAGGAAGGGGATACACAAAACCCTTAAGGGAGGCTGAGGGGAGACCTCTTCCTGCCTGGGGTCTCCCGACCATCACCAGTCAGGGATGCTTTGGTGTCCCGAGCAGGCGAGGGAATCTCTAGGTTTAGCTTGCTGCCCTCATGTGTCTCGGGTCCGAGGGTGACTCCCAGCAGCAGCTGTGACAGGAGGACCTGCCTCCTGGTCTAGGAGGTTGGGGAGTTTCCAGGGCAGCACATGTCAGCTGCAGATCCTGCAGGGCCGGGGATGGCACCCCTGGCTTCTGACCCTGGGGGCCTTTCCTCAACCTGCAGGGGCTCCATGAACATTAGCTCTGGTCCAGAAAGCAAGAGCTTTAGTAGGAAAGGCAGCTCGAGAGCTTGGGGGTAGGCAGAGAAAATGACAGAGACCATGGGGGTCTGGGTGCATCCAGGAGCCCCGCCCAATGGGAGATATCAGGAGGCAGCTGGGACCGGTTTAGAAGACCTAGCAATGGAGCAGGTTCTATCCCTGCCACTTGCATGGCCTTGCTGCCCACAGGAACACTTCATGAAGGATGGTGTCCGGCTGCTGGCAGGCCCTTTGGGGACAGTGGGCAGCAATCCTTACTTGTACATCTGAATCAAGCCTACACAGAAAGCATCAAGTCCACATTGGAGACAGAGTGCTGACCTTTCCTGAGTGCCCAGGGACCTGGCGTGTCTGAGAACAAGCCTGCAGCCTGGCCACTGTGTACTCACATGCCTGTCCCCGCCCCAAGTGCCCAGCTCTTAGAATGTGCTTGCTGGCACAGGGGATTTTAGGAAAGGGAAAACCTTCTGTAATAAACTGTGCCGCTAGACCCATGTCAATTGCACTTGTCAAAACCCCCAGAACTGCAGGGCGAGGAGTGAACCCTGATGTTAGCTGTGGTCTTCAGTGACTCATAGCATATCCGCGTGGGCTCCTCAACTGTCCCAATGCCCACATGAAAGCAAGACGTCAAAACAGGGAAAGCAGTGTGTGCAATGGGGTGGATAACGGGAACGCTATGTACTAGCACAATTTCCTGTCAATCTAAAACGACAGTAAAGGCCAGGTGCAGTGGCTCACACCTGTAATCCTCACACTTTGGGAGGCCAAGGTGGGCAGATTGCTTGAGGCCAAGAGTTCAAGAGCAGCCTGGACAACATGGTGAAACCCCATCTCTACTAAAAATACAAAAATTAGCCAGGCGTGGTGGTGCACCTGCAATCCCAGCTAGAGGCTGAGGCATGAGAATTGCTTGAACTCAGGAGGCAGAGGTTGCAGTGAGCCGAGATCGCACCACTGCCCTCCAGCCTGGGAGGCTTTTAAAAGTCCATCTTAAATAAACTCCATCTTAAATAAATAAATAAACAAACTGCACTAAAAAGGTAAAGTCTTACTTATTTAAAAATGGTAATTTTGGCTGGGTTCAGTGGCTCACATCTGTAATCCCAGCACTTTGGGAGGCCAAGGCAGGCGGATCACTTGAGGTAGGGAGTTCGAGACCAGCCTGACCAACAGGGAGAAACCCTGTCTCTACTAAAAATACAAAAAATTAGCCACACGTGATGGCGCACGCCGGTAGTCCCAGCTATTCAGGAGGCTGAGGCAGGAGAATCACTTGAATCCGGGAGGCGGAGGTTGCAGTGAGCCGAGATCGTGCCATTGCACTCCAGCCTGGCAACAAGAGTGAAACTCTGTCTCACAAAATAATAATAAAAAATGGTAATTTTGTAAAGTGCCTGTTGAATGAGCAGTGCCTTCCCACAGGTGAATGTGGCTCCTGTCCCCTGCTTGAGGGAGATCTGGTTTCCAGTCTTCCCTTGGGGTCGGAGGAGCAAGGCTCGGGGAGAGACCCACATTTTCCAGGTCCCCCTTCTGAGTCCTTGGGCACTTGGGAACTATTGCTTCTTTCTGTTTCTTTGAGGCCCTGGCTGAGTGGATTGTGTGGGAAGTTAACACAGAAACACGTGCAGGGCCAGCCTCCCCATCACAGGCAGGTGAGCAGGTTCCTTCTGAGACGAAGCTGAGTGCGGGGCCAGACTCCCCATCACAGGCAGGTGAGCAGGCTGCTTCTGAGACGAAGCCAAGTGCAGGGCTCCTTTTCTAATTGGTCTGACCCGGGTGGCAAGTCAAGTGCTCACTGGGAAGAAATTAGTGTCTTAGGGTGCACTAATTCTCCTTCCCAGAGATTACAATGCACGCTCCCAGGGCTTTCTGTAGTAACAAATAGCGTCAATTATCTCATTAGCTGGCATCCCCTCCTGCAAGGCCTTTCTCTCTGCGCTGCCTTGTGGATGGAGTGTGTGACTCACCTCATGAAACAGCAGAGGATGAGGACTCCTAGTGAAGAGCAGAGGCTTCAGGGCAGGTTGGGCAGGGCTGGGGCACCCGCTCACCCATCCCCAGAGGCCTTCCCCAAGGTAACTGAGAAGAAATGTAATAAGAAAAGCGACCATTCCAGCACCTGGGCATCCTGGTAGTGGGTAAAGGCATAGAATCTGGCTCAGTCCTCAATGTCCCAGAAGAGTTTTCTCTCCTTATCACCACATGACAGACAGCGAAACTGACAGAGGGTCTCAGTTACCTGCCCAAGGTTTCAGAGCAGAGGAGGCAGAGACGGGCCTCGACTTACCCAGACTGACTTCAAAGCGGGTGCTCCTTCCTCCCCGCATTCCTGGATCACTCCTTGCTGGGGTGCCCTGGACCTAGGGCTGCCCATGTGCTCACTCAAGGGAAAGGGCTGCAGAGTGACCCTTGCCTGCCCTCCCGGGACAGGGTGGCTCTGGATGGAAAAAATGGAGAGGGAGGTGGTTCCCACCACACAGCTGCCCCCACTACTTCCCCGAGTGCCCGGCAGCTACCCAGGCTGCCCTGAGCTGCTGTTCTGTGCCGGGCTGGGTGGTACCAAGTTTTTGCAGGAGTGGGACGGCAGGGAGCGTGGGCTCTGCATAGGTTGGCTCCAGGTCAGATCTCATGGCTCCCTCTTGCTGATGGAGGACAGTAACATTTCATCAACCACGTGCCCCTGGGACAGTTACATCACTTTTCTGTGCCTCAACGTCCCCAATCCTTGAAGACTCTATCCCATTCCTTGGCTCAGGCCCATTCGTGTGGCTGAGACCCCAGAAGAGGCCCCTGCGGTGGCAGAACGTGCCTCAGTGATTCTCGGGTCCTCTGAGCATGTGAGGCCCTGTGTGCCCTGAGCAGAGTCCCCTCATGTCTTGCTTGACCACCTCCACTTCAGCAGCCTGTTCCATAGGTTGGGTTGGCTGGGAGTCAGCACGCTTGGGCAGATTAGTCCATGGTGAGGGAGGGCCCTCCTTCTGCCAGGCTGGGTGGTCCCAGGTCAGGAAAAGGGAGCAGGGCAGTGACTCCCACTTGCCATTTTGAGTGCCCCCACCCCTGCAGAAGCCCACCCTGCTCTTCCCCAGTGGGCTTCCCTTCCCAGCCACACTGCGACTTCCCCCCTCCCCTCCTTACGCAAATGGCTCACCATAGAGGAAGCCTGTGCAGGATGATGGAATCAATACTTATAAGAGCCAGCGAGGTCGGTGGAGGAAGCAGACCTTGTAGCTGCTCAGGCCACCTTCTCTTCATTTTTCCCATTGTCCTTCTGTCCATGCGGATTCAGTAGAGAGGAATCCAAGGAATCTGTCACATTGGATTGCAGTGCGCTTCCTGTATGACTGTCTCCCCTATCGGTCAGTGAAGGTGGGACTGGCAGGTTGGCTTGCCTGGATGCTTCGTAAATAACTGACCAATATTATATATTGAAAGAAGGAAGGAAACCAGAGCCAGACAAGAGATAAAGCAGAAAAGCAGGTTTCATTCAGGAACTACTGCAGTGAAGGCAGTGAGACCCGGGTGTGGAACTGGGCTGCATTCTAAACACAGCAAGATCAAGTGTGGGTTTCAACTGAGGAGCTGGGGCAGAAAGGGCAATGCCTGGATAACCTCCAAGAGGAGGCACCAGGGGTAGGAATTCCTGCCCATCTGACCAAACAGGATTCTTGCCAAAGGTGGGTGAGGATGAGCAGACATTGAGAGGGGGATGAGGATTTGATCAGATATGAAGGCGGGGAGCTTCTCTCTAAACTGACTTAGCGGGGTTCTTGCTAGAACTAGACAAATCAGGCCCAGCACGACGGGGGCCAAGGTCAAGGCCTAGTCAAAAGAGGAGCCTGACTACAGTCCGATCAAGGAGACTATCCTTTCAATGGGAAGAAAGGAAGGAAGGACAGGGGTGGGGTAAGAAAGACGAGAAGAAGAAAAAAAGGAAGAAGGAGAAGGAAGGAAAGAACTGAGGCTAGGATTAGTGAATTGATGGGTTGGCTGGTTGATGGATTCATTCATTGATGGATTAATTAATTAATGGTTTAGTTAATTGACATAAACCAATCAGTACATTGCATGCCACTTGGAGGAAATACAGTGTGTTGGGTAGATGGATGAAAAAACAAGAAGTGAATGAATGAAATGAACAATAAACTAAGAAGGACATGTCATATCTGCTTTACCAGTAGCAGATTCAGAAATGAAATAATTAAAAGCTGACAAAAATTAAATATTTTGTCTGTTAATTTATAAATCAGTCAGTCAAATCTGACTTTTTAAAGAAGTACCATCACTTTGACACCAATTGTATTTACACAGGGTCATAAGCACTTAAAGATGGTCCTTGTGATCATTCTTTCCCTGATTCTAATTCAGAAAGATCTTCCGCCTCTCTCAAATGCGGATGACACGCATCATATGGAAAAGCATCAGGTGCAAACGCGACGCATCCCAGCTGTGTCTGACACCATATCCTTGTTCCAAGTCAGTTTCCATGAGGAAATAGACTCTTTCTCTAAAATCCACATGTTTATTTGAGGAAGACAGAAGGGACAGGAAGCCAATGCCTCTCTTCCTTGTTCTAATAACACTTAGGAGGCAGCGTGCAGGCAGCAAGGAGCCCCCCCTTTCTTACAGAAGAGGGCATGGAATGGCCGCTCCCTGCATGGAAGGACACTCAGTGTTGTTAGTCAAAGGGAGGCACGTGAGAAACCACCCCCCAGAGAAGGATAGATGTGTGGAGCAAGTGGCGTTCTCATACCCGACTGCACGTGCAACCACTTTGGAAAACAGTTTGGAGTATTTTATAAAATCAAGCAAACAACTACCACTCAACCCAGCAATATCCGCCCTGAAGTATTTACACAGAGATGAAAACGTATGTGCACACACAGGCTTGTGCAGGAATATTAATAGCAGATTTCTTTATAATAGCCTCAATCTGGAAACACGCATGGAGGAGCAGGAGACACCAACTAGGGTGTATTTTACAACGACTCATCTATGGAGCGAAGAAACATCCACAACAGGCGCGTAGCAATGCGGACCGCTCCACAACATTCCGCTGGGTGAAGAGGCAGGAACACAGACACGCGGATGCACAGAGTACATCCATACCGCTGGATCTACAGCAGGCGAGTCCAGGCAGTGGGGACGGGAAGAGAGCAGTGATCTCCCAGGACAGGGGGTGAAGGTGAGAGGGCAGGGCATTGACTGCAAAGGAGAAAAACGCCATGCTCTGGAGAAAACACTTGTCAAAACTCATCAAGTCGGCACTGATAATGAGTGTGCTTCATTGCATCGAAGCTATGCTGCAATAAGTGATTTGAAAGCAGGCTGGCTGTTTAGAGCACAGCTTTGGGAACTCCCTCCACGCCCTACCACCCTGCGTCCAGCGACTTCACGTCTGTCCAGGGATGTACCCTCCCTGCAGAGCATGGCTGCCTCACCTGCCCTGCCCTCTGCAGGAGCGATGCGTCCGGCCTGTGGCTGTCCAGCCCTAGAAGCCTGTTGGCAACTGGTCCTCACCCGGCTGCCTGGAGGGGCTGGAGCTTGGGGCCCCATCCTTGGCCCCGGCCCCCCTCCCTCCTGTCCGGCGCTGGCTTCACAGCAAACACTGCCATTTCTCCCTTTTCCTTGGCATGGAGTCCTGCGCTTTCCCCTCCGAGCAAGGCACTCTCCCAGCACAAATGTGTGCTCACCCCGTGAGTTACTTTCTTTTGCTGTTTTTCTGTGTTTGTGTGTGTGTTCATCTGGATAGTGATGTGAATGTGAACTGGCTTTGCACGTAAATAAAAGTGCAAATGTTTGCCCAGCAGTGGAGGCGGTCGTTGGCCCGGTTCCCCGTCCAGACCCTCACAGGCCCTCTCTGGGCTGCCCTCCATCCCCACCACCCGCCAAATACACTTCAAGGGGCTTCCCTGACTGCATGCAGATGGCCTCCCCCGACAGCCGCCCTGGACACCAGCACCGCCTCCCCTGCAGCGGCACCCACACTCCACCTGCCCAGAAGACCAGCGCAGCCACGTTTCAGCCAAAAGCAAACAAAAAGGAGAGAGGGCCCTTCTGCCAGTGTGTCTTCAAGGTCATGAAAATCCCACTGTTTGACCAGGATTTCTTTGTGATTTCAACTCCGACTCCAGGGCGTTGAACATGGGTCTTCAGGCTCTGGAGGTGCCCGGGAGGCACGCATGTGCCCTTCACTCCTGTGTCCTCTCCTTCCCAGGCGGCACTTGCTGAGCTGAGGCCTGAGGTCCTGCCCAGGTGTGGCACAGCCTCCTCCTGCTCTGAAGGCTCCTCGGCCCGGTCCCTGCCCGTGGCAGCCTCACTTGGCCACTAGTGCCCACTCTCGGTCATGTAGCCCCATGCTGGCAGGGCTGTCTCTCATGGTCGGCAAATGTGGGCAATCCTGGCGGTTTTAACTCATGGGCTGGCAAACCTTTTCTGTAAAGGTGAATATGGTCTCGGCCACACATTGACGCCGTCCTTAGCTTGTAGGCCATACAAAACAGGGCTAGATTTGCCCCATGGGACCCCCACCCTCAACCCCTGTGTTAGGAGGGAAAGTGAGTCCTGGTGCAGGAAGGCCTTCCTCTGCAGACCACAAGCCCAGGCAAGCAACCCTTCTCATTCTTCTTTTACCCACGGATAACTGAGGTGTCAGAGATGCTAATTAGCCAGCACAGATTTCAGAAACAGTCAAGTGGGGTCACCTCCCACCCATGAGGCAGGCGACCCACTCGGGGGGACCTGTCCATGAGCACAGCCACGGGCTGCGGGGCTCTCGGGGCCAGGGACAGAGGAGGCTTTGACCCTGGCCTCCTCTGATCCTCACCATAGCCCAGAGCCCAGGAGGGCATGTCACTGTCCCAGGCCTGTCTGCCTCCTGGAAAGGGCATGTCACTGCTGTGCCACCCTGTTTTCCTATAGGGCAGAGAGTGGGAGGTGACAAATGGCATGGCCAGCCTCCCTCATCATCCTTCCTCACTCCAAAGACACCAGCCCTGGCTGCTGTCACCGTCCCGCTTGAAACAACCAGAGTGGAAATAGTGCATGCACCACTCTCTTCAGACCCAAGGAAAAGGATAACTTCTGGGTGACCCCACGGAACCTGAGGTCAGCTGCCTGCACACCCAGCAGGAGAAAGGCCATGTCCACAACCATGTGGCCAGTCCTGGAGTCCTGATGGGGCCTCTCTCTGCATGACCTGCTAATGCTGCAGCCTGATAATAGGCGCCGTGGCCACACACCACACAATTGCCATGTGCCTGGCCTCCAGGGACACCACCAGATGATTGCTTCTGGCCCCCTAACTGTGCAGCTTGATGCACGTCTTATTTTATTGACCAGGGGCCCGAGGCTCAGGCGTAGCCATCAGTCACTGGGCTGTAAGTGGGGCAGTAGCCATGTGAGCCCTGGCTGTGGGCAGTGCTGCTGGACTTTGGAAAGTGGACGACTCACTAGCTTTAAGAAGGCCCAGGGAGGACGGCTCAGACAGTGAAGTGGTCTGGCTGTGTCCTCACCCAAATCTCATCTTGAATTGTAGCTCCCAGTATTCCCTTGTGTTGTGGGAGGGACCCAGTGGGAGATAACTGAATCCTGGGGGCGGTTTCCCCATACTGTTCTCACGGTAGTGCAGAAGTCTCACGAGATCTGATGGTTTAGATCAGATGTAAAAGGAAATCCCTTTCGCTTGGCTGTCATTATCTCCTCTCATCTGCTGCCACATGAGATGTGCCTTTCACCTTCCACCATGACTGTGAGGTCCTCCAGCCTCACAATGGAACTGTGAGTCCATTAAACCTCTTTCTCTTGCAAATTGCCCAGTGTCTGGTGTGTCCTCATCAGCAGCGTGAAAATGGACTAATACAGAGAGACTAGCAAATTGCTCTGCACATCCTCCCTGGGAGAGGCACAGAGCTAAGGTGCACATGTCTGCTGTGCAGGGCAGGTTGAAAGCTCCACTGCAGCCTCTACTCAGGGAAGCCGGTGAGTTCAGCTGAGCTGGTCCAGGTGAGATTCTGGGTACCTGAGACAAGGGTCTGTTTCTCCTCTGTGGCCACTCAGTGCTCGTCTGCTGCCACCCTGCCGACACCACAGCTGATTTCTCCTGGGGCCGGCTCACCTTGAAGGGCTTGGACTCCAGGAATTGCTGCTTCAGGCCATGAGCCATTTGGACCTTTCCCACAAGATACCTCTGTCAGCCATTGCTTCAGGGGCTTGCACCTGACACCAGGCTGTCGGCTCTCAAAGCCTCTGACTTTTGTTATATAAAAAAAGACACATGCACATACCTGTTTATAGCAGCACAATTCACAATTGCAAAGATACGGAACCAAGCTAAGGGCCCATCAACGAACAGGTGGGTAAAGAATATGTGGTGCACGTACACCATGGAATACCACGCAGCCATAAAAAGAAACCAAATAATATCTTCTGCAGCAACTTGCATGGAGCTGGAGGTCATTATTCTAAGTAAAGTGACTCAGGAATGAAAAACCAAATATCATATGTTCTCACTTATTAAGTGGGAGCTAAGCTATGAGGACACAAAGGCATAAGAACGAGATAATGGACTTTGGGGACTTGGGGGAAAGGTTGGGAGGCGGGTGAGGGACAAAGGCTACATACTGGGCACAGTGTACACTACTGCTCCAGTGATGGGGGAACTAGAATCTCAGAAACCGCCACTAAAAAGCTTAGCCATATAGCCAAAAACCACTTATACCTCCAAAACTATGGAAACTTCCTAATCAAATTAGAAAGCCTCTGACTTTCAAGTCACTATTTTGATCCAAGAGCAAAGGGTTTAGTTTCCCCACCACTGGGGAGGGGGAGGCTTGTTCTTAGAGAGTCACTTTTGGGACCATGGCCCACCCCATCAGGGCCTGTTGTGGGGAGGGGGTCTCGTGTCATTAGGCAGAAGCGTGGTCCCTTCTGTACTTGAAATAGCCCCAACACTGTCCATCCTCGTATTTTCAAACGAGCTTCTGTCCCTATTCCAGACATGTTCGAGAGAATTTTCTCTGTGAGAATAAGAGCTAACTGGTGTTCTCTTCAGAAAGTGGCTTTGCTGCACTGGCCTCAAGGAAAGGCAGCAATTCTTCATCCTGAAGTAGGCACATTTTTCAATTCAGCTGTATTTTTGGCTCAACCACAGAATGTGCTCAGGGCCAGACAGGAAAGTCTTCCTCAGGGGAATTATTTAGGTTTCCACAATAATTCTGAGCCACTTTTGATCGGACTTTAGCTGGGGCAACTTTCCCAGGCTTTCAGTGGGAGCAACAGATGAGCCTCGAGAAACTGACAGACACGCAGCCACCACTACCGTGTATGTTGTGCCTGTCCACTGGTCAGTCACATCAGCTGATTCTCACCACCACTGCTAGGCCCACTGCACGGGGCAGGAGCAGAATCCCTCCCTGGTCTCAAGGAGCTTGAAGGCTTCCACTAGCCAGGAAAAGCTGCATCCAAGGGCAGGAAACGAGAATATGCACGGCGAGAAGGTGCCCCCTGGGTGGCGAGGAGGTGCTCCCTGGGTGGCGAGGAGGTGCTCCCTGGGTGGCGAGGTGCTGCTCCCTGGGTGGCGAGGAGGTGCTCCCTGGGTGGCGAGGTGCTGCTCCCTGGGTGGCGAGGTGCTGCTCCCTGGGTGGTGAGGAGGTGCTCCCTGGGTGGCAGCATCAGTGAAACTCCCCACTCAGCATAGGAATTCAGCGCTCATGAAGAGAACCTGCCCTCATTGGATTCAAACTCACCACCCCATAGTGGGCCCTCAGCTGTGTCTGCGCCAGTCAGCCAAAAGGATCTTTGGGAAAACCACTCCTGCTGGCGTTATTCCAAATGCCAGACAGAATTCTGGAAAATTCTTCCAAAACCAGCAGTGGTCAAGTAGAAATCCTTTGTCTCAGTGCTAATTTTTCTTTGCGGCACCGAGAATTTATTTCCAACAGGTCACAAGGTTCCCACAGAGCCCGTCCCCATCAGAAAGCACAGCCCAGGAAAGTGCCTCAGGCACCGACCACACGGCACCCCAGTTTGGATAGCCTTGCCCTTCGGTCTCTAGAATTCAATCCTGTTCCAATCCCAGGAGCTGCAGAGATATAGACAGGGATGCCCGGGCCTCCTGTCCAGTCACTGAGGAACAGAGAGCTCAGGGAGCAGCTCCCACATCCTGCCGTCAAGCAGTCCCCTTCTAAGAACTGCCCCTGGGGCCAGAGACGGGAGGGAAGAGAGCACGCTTGGTCTGAGCATTCCTAGCTGCCTGGCAGTTAAAAGCTCTCCTAGCAGACACTTCCCATGCGGGGACTTAAAGGGACTGCAGCCTGTCAGGGGAGCCACTGAGCATCTTCGTATCTGTTATCGCCAGATATGTGATCTTGGTCAACTTATTTAACCCCATCGTGCCTCCACTTCCTGGTTTGTAAAGCGGTCCAATCATAGATTGGCAGAAATCTGTTGGATGTGTTGCCCTTTCCATTGGGCGGGACATTCCCTGAGAAGAGTCGTCTCTGTGGAAACTACATTTCCCAGGTGCCCTTGCAGTTCAGTGTGCTCATGTGACTGAGCTCTAGCCAATGAAACCTCAGAGAAAGCCATGTGTTCCACTAACGGCCTGATCCTTGCAAAGCTTTTCTGGAGCTCTCCTCCATGCAATTTACCCTTTTCAGGCTGTCTGGAAAGGAAAGGATTTGCATGGCAACCTTGGAAACCATGTGTGTTGAAGAAGGCATGTCTCCATTGGCCTGGGTCCCTAGGTAATTGAATGGTGAGCGTGCCCAGCCACCAGCTCATCTGCCCACTGCTCTTAGCCAGAAATCAACTTCTACTGGCCTTGAGCCATTTCATAATTTGGAGTCTATTTGTTACTCTAGTTAGCCTACAGTACATGACAGATAACACTCCATGGCATTTCTGGGAAGAATAAATAAATCTATGCAAAGAGGATAGAACAGAGCCTACAGCACAACAACTGGTTTCTGCTATTATCTTCCCTGGGCTCCACCCCAGCCCAGCCCTCCAGTCCCTGCTTCCATGTTTACGGTCATTGTTTACGGGCACATCTAAAGCTTAGGTCCACTGGAGACAATTACACGAGACCCTCTCTGGGCAGAGAGGGTCACATGGGAGTGTTTGCAGCAAAAGAGAAGAGCTTTCCCAGAGAAAGTACTTGGAATAATCTTTAGAAATGAGAGAAGACAGGGGGTATCTTACTCCATTTTCTGTTCCAATAAGTGAATACCTGAGACTGGATTATTTATAAAGAAAAGACATATATTTCTTATAGTTCTGGAGGCTGGAAAGTCCAGTGTCCAGGGGCCACACCTGATCAGGCCCTTCTTGCTGGTAAGGACTCTCTGCAGATCCAGAGGCTGTTCAGGGTATCGCATGGTGAGGGGCTCCTGAGAAATGGCCAAACTGGCTTCTATAATAGACCCACTGTCATGATAACTAACCCACTTCCTCCATAACCCATCAACCCATTAGTCCACGAATGGATTAACTCATTCATAAAGGTACAGCTTCCCCAAACGTTCCTCCTCTCAACACAAATACACTTGAGAAATAAACCGTCAGGGGACATACCTACAGCATTCTACTACAGCCCCTCAAACTCATATCCTTCTCACACATAAAATACATTTATTCAAAGCCAATAGCCCCAAAGTCTTAACTTGTTCCAGCAGCAGCTCAAAAGTCCAAAATTCCAAGTCTTATCTAAATCAGATATGGGTGAGATTCAAGGCATGATTTGCCTTGAGGCAAATTCCTTTCAGCTGTGAGCCTGTGAAATCAAACATGTTATCGACTTTCAAAATACAATTACGGACAGCCATAAGAAAGACATTCCTATTCCAATTCCATATGACATCTTACAACTCTAGATGGATCTTTCAGTCCTTGTACTGCCTCCTGGACATCCTGGGGAAGAGACTGGGCCCCAAGACCTTGAGCAGACATACACCCATTGCTTTGCCAGGCTCAGCCCACGCGTCAGCTCTTCCAGGCTGACACTGAACACTAATTGCTCTGCAGTTCCGGGGTCTGGGTGGTGACTGCACTCACACAGCCCCACTAGACATTGCCCTGGTGGGGACTCCCTGCAGCAGCCCCAGTTGTGCCCACCTTTCCACTTGGCATTTCGCCCTGGCGGGGGCTCTGTCCTGACTCCAGGCCTGCAGTGAGTCTCTGTCTCGGCCCCAGGCTATCCAAGGCATCATCTGAAATCCAGGTGGAGGAAGCCGGGTCTTCACAGCTCTTGCTGTGTGTCTGCAGAATTAGCAACACAGGCACATCACCAAGGCTAATGTTTTGTACCTTCCTGATCAGTGGATTGAGCCATACCTGGAGTCACTTGAGCCACAGCTATGGTGGCCTGGGAATGCTGCACCAGAATGTGGAGAACAGAGACCCCAGGTGGGTCTGGACAGTGACCCTCTGAAAGGCACCCTAGGCCGGTCCCCGGAAACCATGCGGGTGTCCTAGAGTAGGACAAAGAGGGAAAGACCCCACAGGCATTTCAGACGCCTTCCGGGTGAACCTCCTGTGTCAGTCTCCACGGCAGGCTCTTGGCCATGAGTTTAGTCTCCTCTCGTGGGCATGCCTGTCCACTCTTTCCATGGCCAGGCTGAGAGTATTCTAAATCCTTTTGCTTTGCTTCCTTTTAAATTATAAATTCTGTCTTTAAATCATCTCTCTCTTCTCTTATTTTACGGTAAGCAGTTAAATGTCTCGAGATTGACTGCTGCTTTGTGGTAGGTTCTGGGCTTGCTCCTGACGGTCGCCTCTCTCTTCTCCCCGGGGCTCCCTGCGCCGTGGTGCTGTGTGGCAGCTCGGACACCCTGCTGCTCCGCTGCTTATTCCGTCTGCCCCCCTTCTTCATCGCTCTTCAGTTCCACGTTCCGTAACCTCCAGGACAGGGATGCGATTCAGTCAGTCTTTGCTGTTTCGTAACAAGGATAGCATTTGCTCCAGTTCCCAATACGTTGCTCCTCATTTCCCTCTGAGAACCCCTCAGAATGGCTTTGCTGTTCATATTTTTATCAGCAATCTGGTCATGGCCACATAAGTAATCTCCAAGCAGCTCCAGACTTTCTCTCGTCTTCTTTTCCTCTGAGCCCTCACTAGAGTCCCCTTAGTGTCCCATCTGTAGAAATACAGGCTTTTCCCAGTCCCCTCCTTCCAATTCTTCCAGCCTTTACCCATGACTTGGTGCCAAAGCCACTGCCGCACGTTAGATGTCTGTGGAGCAGAGTCTCACTTCCTGGTACCAGGTTTCTGTCTTAGTGTGTTCCTGCTGCTATACATGAATACCCGAGACTCAGTAATTTAAAAAGAAAAAAAATCTATTTGTTACATTGCTGGAGGCTGGAAAGTCCACTATCCAGGGGCCACAACTGGTGAGGGTCGTCTTGCTGGCGGGGACACTGCAGTGGCCTGGCGTGCATCACAGGACATCACAGGACGAGGGAGCTCAAGAGAAATGCTCAAACTGGCTTTAATAACAGACCCATCCTCATGAAAACTAACCCACTCCCTCCATAACCCATCAACTCATTCATGGATGAACTCCCACCTGAGGGCAGAGCCTCCTGACCCATGCACCTCCCAAACGTCCACCTCACAACCCTGCTGCACTGGGGACATGCACTTTTAGGGGACACAGTCAAAACGCAGCAGGGGGTTGGCAGTTTCTGACTTGGAAATACCCTTGCTCTGGTGGCGGAAGAGTGGTCAGAACAAAACGGGAAAATGCTTCCCTAGGGCCCCAGAAAGGTGCCTGGGGTGCTGGGCCTCCAGAGGTGATGGAAGATGCTTCCCTCATGCCCAAGCCCAACGCCAAGGCAGAGGTGCCTTAGGGGCCAGGGTGTTCTCCGTGGCTAGGAGGCCATGGTTAGGGTGGCTTGGGAACGCAGAATGTGGAGAACAGAGTCCATACGTGAACAGTGAAGACATTTCCCCCACATTTCAATTTCCTGAATTGCACAAGACTCATGGGAAGGGGCATGACCCTTCTCCAAGTCACTGTACTCCCCATCAGCCCGTCAGGACACGGAGCGCGAGGCGGCCGGGTTGGTGAGGGCGGCAGGCGATGCACATGTCTGTGACAGGTGTGCCTTTGGAAGTCCTGTGCTCTACTAACACGCTGCTGAGCGCCCCGCCTCGGGGGCAGCCCCTGACTACATCTGGTCTAGGAGATGGACCCCTCACAGGAGAAAAAAGAGATGCAAGGGAGAGAAGAGACGGAAGAGAAAGAAGGACGAGGGAGAGAGTGGGGCAGAGACGAAGACAGAGTGAGGAGCCTTCCTCAGCTGCGGCTGACTCACAGCTGACGGCTCACGTGCGGGCTCAGAGCCTGGACTGAACCTCCGTGCTGCCTCTCAGGCTCCGTCACAGCCATCGAGTTACTCAGCTTCCCTATGTCTCTGCTATAAGATGGGGACAGTAATAATCACAGGACAATGAGGTGACAGGTGCCAATCACTGAGTGTCTAAAATATAGTAATTAATGACTCCATAAACTATCCCTACATCAATAGCTTAAACACTGACAAGGAGAAAAAAACAGTCTCTTGTTTTGACATTGTTTTCAGATTTCCTCAGCTGCCAAGAAGCAAGCTACAACCAAACATGACCTAAATAGAAAGCAACCACAGGCAGATACGAAAGCTGTGACGGTGTCAGGTTAATAAGCCAGTTCATGCGGGCGGGCAAAGGGAGACCAGGCTGGGGAGAGGTGGCACGGCTGGGCACGTTGCAGACCCTGACACTCCAAAGTGCTCTATGTGGCTTTTCTTTGTATTTTCTCTTTCTTGAAAAAGTAGTGTGATTTTGTTTCCACTGCTATAAACAACAACAACAACAAAAAATCTACAACTAAACTTTACAATCTCTGTAGTGGGTGGCAGATGCCTCCCTGGTAGGAGGCTGAAGGGAGCAGTGATTCCCAGTCTCCAGGGACAGCGTCTGAAGTCTGGCCGGGACCACCCAGTCACGTGTGGCTTAGCTTCGTCTCATTCCCCTCTGAGGCGAAGCAGAGACCTCAGCTACCACAGGGGACTTAGGGACCCATGACCTTGATCCTGCCTCAAGGCTCATGGCCACAGACACTCTGTTCCACTCAGTCCTCCGCAGCGGGCGGCTTGTTTCCCTACCCCGCCACCAAGTCCCACCAGCCCCTCTCCCTCTGGCCACTAAGCCACGTCCGGAGTGCTCTAGCTGGTTAGGACCACGCTCCTCTCTGCTTGGGTAAGCATTCCTGTCGGCATGGATTGGTCAGGAAAACAGAATTACTGCAGGTATTCCAAGCACAGAGGCTTACACGGCCATCGGAGGGCCAGAGGAACAAATGGCTGGGACGGGGACCTGCAGGAGCTCACCTGAACCCCATGGAGAGTCCTTGATGTCTGATCTGGAGTCCCCAGGCTCAGCCCCCTGCCATAGCAAAGCGGGAGGTTCACAGAGCTCTCCAGGAAACTCTCAGGTCCCTGTGGTTTGCCATTGCCCTCTGTCAGCTGTGCACACATCTGCTTGCAGCCGTGATGAAATCATGACTTCTTTCCTTCCACACTCAACTCACACGCGTGGCTCATGCTGGCAGGCTCTAACCAGCACCATGCAGGGTAGAGGTTCTAGGAAGTCAGAGGACAACACAGGACGCACACGGGAAGATGCGAAGGTGCAGACCACACACTTCACAGACGCTGAGGCTTGAACTTGACAGCAGAGTCCGATTAAACTCGATCGGGAAGAGCTGGCGAGCTGCCGAGAGACGCTGGTCTCTAGGAGCCCCCTAGAGTCCTGTGCCCAGACGCTCATTTTTCCTCTTTTGAGTGAATTTGGCTATTTCCTAAAAACCCGATTAATATGAAAGGTTAGAGTAAAGACACCTGCAGGGGGAGGATACCCCAAACAAAATGCTGAGTGCTTAAAAACAGGCAATCTCTAAGAGCAAAGACCCAACTCGAAAACATATAATGCAAAGGGCACTCCTTTATAATAGATGGGCAGCACTTAAAAATCAATACATATTTCATCAGAGCTTCATGCTGCTGGAGAAATGGTTAAGGAACTATGCAGCACAATGACGCATGCAGCAGCAAGGGGCCCGTCTTTGTTGGCATTGGCAGCAGGAAGAGAGGCCTCCTGGACTGTTGGGTGAATCCCCAGGACTGCCAGCGGCTCCACGGAGATGGAGGCGGGCTGTGCCTGGAAATGGCTTTGCTGGGAAAGACAGTTTGGAGCAGAGGTGTTCAGTCTCACTTCTATTTCCTTTCAGCCCTGATTCTGTACAAACGTTCTCTATTTGGCCTCTCAAAAATTTCTCCCCTTGGGGAAAGACAACATTCCGGAAGTCCTTCATTCTCAGCCTTCTTTGGAATTTGTTGATGAGCAATGTCTGTATCAGAACAGTCTTAGGGCTCACAGTTTAGAACATGGTCCCAAGAGGGCACCCTGGAAGTCCACATGCACGGAAGGCTTCTCATAGCCTCGTATGCTTTCCTGGGGGTTCCCTAAGCCCAGCTTCCAAGGCACGCTCATCCACTGCAGTGCATGCAGGTGACAATGTGGCTGGCCCCGCAGAAAACATCAGGCACACAGGTGAGCTGCTGTCGCTGCTATTGAGGAGTTTGCAGTTTGCTGGGAATTTATTAAAGCACGCAGGAGAGCAGGTGAAGACCTTCTCACACAAGACAGAGTGAGGCACAGAAAGCAATAGGATTCTGTGACTGAACAAGCCGAGAGCTCTAACGGCCTCAGGGGCACAGCCCTCAGAGTGGCAGACCCGGAGGTGCACCACCCAGATTCCCCTGCAAGGAAGAGCTTGCTGCCCGGCTGCTGGTGTCAGTCAATGACCTGCAGCTGCCAGAACCCCCAGGGGCTGCCTCAGCTACCAGGAGCCACCTCAAACACGGCCATGTCCTGTAATGGTAGCCACACTAATGAAGGTGTATAAAGGCGAAGCCATTCTTGCCCAAAACCAGACAACTCCAACAGGGTCTACCAAGGCATCACAGAACGTCCCTACAACTCTTCCTGCCCAACCGTCCTGCGGCAAATGTTGATCTCGAAGAGCCCCGGCAGTGATGCTTCCGCAGTCATTCCGTCCTGGAGTGGGTGCCTCAGGGATCCCAGCTGGTGAGCATCTGCCCAGCCTCCCTCCGAGTTTCCGCTCGCTTTTCTACTGCCTCCCAGCTGTCTCTGCCTTGTGGTCAAGATCCGACCTGATGCTGCCTCCCCTCTCCCCAACCCCACCTTGTACCCTAGAGCCCTGTTTGCTGTAGGACCCAAGGTCCTGCCCTACTTCTGATTCTCTCTGGACACTGAAAACCCCTCTTATATGTAAAATGTCCCAAACCCTCTGTGGTCTCCCTGCTGTGGTCCTTGCTCCTTCCACCCACTGGTCAGTATCCCTGCAGTCAATCGATTCCTCTAGTCACCTGCTTTGTGAGTGACAGCCCTCTGGACCCAGTCCTGTGTTGCAAGAGTGCCCTTAGGGTTCACATCTAAGCAAGAGACTCCCCAGTGTCTCTGTGGCCCTGGCTGCTCTCCTGAAGCGTCTGATGCTACGACCTGGTTGGCTCATGCAGCCTCAATCCCTTCAGACAGCAAAGAACTTGCTGTGCTAAAGGAGTTTGTTCCTTCAGCAATAGCACCCACCATGTGGCATGTGTGGCATCACATTAAGGGTGTCCATATTCAAACAAGCAAATCTCTGGAAGTCTATGCTTCAAAACATGAAAAACAAGAAAATATGTAACTTAAGGAAATGAATCTCCGCTGATGACATTTCAGCCGCCGTGATACTTTGGAGATGAAGAGATTCTTGGATGGAGGCTCCCACACCAGCATCAGTTAGGCTTGCAAAAACGAGGTCTGACCCTGCTCCCTGTGTTTGCCCTTAGAGGTGAGCCCTAGATACGCTGACTTTAAAAGCTACATATTTATAGTCCTGAAGGTGCCCTAAAATTTGCACAGTCCCTACTTTGACCTCTGTGTCTCTCATGGTATTTAAGACACATCACATGACAAGCCGCTGAGCTTCTTAACGATATGGTCAGATAGATATTTGATCTAGGATGAGCACAAAAAATGAAATTATGCAGGTGATGAAAGCTCCTTAGGAATCACTTTGAGTAGGTGATAGGACCCTAGGCACGTAGTCCTCATGATGGCACACCAATGCACTCATCAAAGTACAGGCTTCTTCTCCATTGAGCCAAGCAATCAGATCAGCATGGACAACAATATTTGCATTTTATATTCAAAGCTGATGATGATCTGGGGAGCAGAATAATTCAATAGTTGATAAATGGCCTTGGTTACGTCTATTGATGTCTTCCAGGAAGCTTTACCTGACATGGTTGTTTCTAAACATGAAATTGAATGAAAACTCCGTTTCTATCAGAAAAGGAAAGTTTGAGTGACAAGTCAGATAAAAATATTCTTCAGTAGGAACACAGTCATTTCTATAAAGAAAAGTGATGATTGCGCTGAGCAGTCATCAGAAGAAGAAGCCATTAAGTGCTGTTGAAACTCAGGGTATCCCCTCTAGCAACAAGAGTCAGTAGTCTGGTGAATGTCAACTACTAATCCAGAACTAATGGGATTTAATTTTATGAATTGTTTGCATAAATACTAGACAACATCTTGAGAGAAACACTGTATTTTACATCTGTGTACATGGTGGATGCATGCAAATGCTCTGGCCTAGCTCCTGCATAATTCATCTCAGTCATTTTATTTACATAGGAAAATCACCCTTGATTTGTTTGGCCGCTTTTAAGCAGCAGTTTCTGTTGGTAAACTGAGCCCCTGGCGTGCAGCCAAAAGGCACAGGGCAGTGGGAGGCACACTGTAGAGCAGACGGCAGCCTGTATCTCGTCGAATTCCCTGATTCTTGAGAAAACATGTTTGATCTGGTCCATTTTAAAAAGTCTTCGCTCTATAATGGTACTTGCCTATCTGCTTTCAAAAGAAACATTCCCCCTTTCTGTGCCTCTTTCATCCTGTTTATGAGTGCCCTCTTCTTGCTTTCCTTAAAAAAAAAAAAAAAAAAAAAAAAAAAAAAATTTCACTGTTATTGTTGTTGGTGTCTTGATAAAACAAGATAATGGGAAGGTGAACTGGGGAAAATTATTTGGTGGGGGCATGACATATGCTGTGGAGTTTTTTGGTCTTCCGC
>CAUYQU010076712.1:0-112932 GCA_963574635.1 Cheracebus regulus
ATCCCCTCTGTCTGGAGCAGAGTGATGGCTTTTCCTCCCAGTGAGGATGTGCTCAGCATCAATCACGCAGGCTCAGACACAGAGGACTGCAGAAGGAGGACCCTCTGCAGAGAAGCCCACTCCCTTACAACTGCATGTCCCAGTCCGCTGGGTGGGGTGCTTGGTGTGTGTAGAGCGAGCAGAGACCCCAATTAGCAGATTCTCAGAAATGTCATTTGTGTTTTCTCATCAAAAGAAAATTATATTTGCTTGCAGGAAATAGTTTCAGAAGGACCAGTTCCCTGGGTTTCCAAAAACAGTGTAACATTCATGGCTGAGCAGGTCTGCCATCATCCACCCAGTAAGTTACAGAGCTCCTCTGCAATCTCTGTTCTCAAACTCTTCTGTCTAAAGTGGGCGATTAAAAGCTCCATAGCCGAGGTAACTGTTGGCTGTGTGGCCAGCTGTGTCTTTCCTATTCCCTGAAATGGAAATGATTGGTTCCTCATATCTTTTACTTTTGTAAGCTCCAGACTCTTAGCTTCACCAATTAAGTATGTATAAAAAGAAGGGATTTAGGAAACCAACTTTTAATGCTTCCAAAGTCATCTTATATATAGTAATTTGTGCTGTAGAGACCTCAGCAACTGTGAGGCAGTTTATGTAAGTGATATGTAGTTTCTACACAGTATATTCCTGGTACAATGCAGATACCAAAACTGGGGATGCTCAAGTCTCTTATATAAAATGGTGGGTTTTATATTCATATAACCTATGCGTACACCCTCTTGTATACTTAAGTCATCTCTACATTACTTATAATACCTAATACAATGTAAATGCTCTGTAAATTGTTTTACTGCAATTCTTTTATTATTATTTTTTTCTTTTGAGACAGGGTCTTGCTCTGTCTCCCAGGGTAGAGTGCAGTGGCACAGTTAAAGCTCACTGCAGCCTCCTAGACTCAATTGATCTTCCCACCCAGCCTCCCAATTAGCTGGGACTATGGGCATGTGCCACCACACCCAACTAATTTTTTTATTTTTATGTAGTGTCAGTGTATCACTGTGTTGCCCAGGCTGATCTCAAACTCTTGGACTCAAGTGATCCTCCTGTCTTGTCCTCCCAAGGCCTCCCAGGCGTTAGCCACTGAGCCCAGCCTCTGAATATTTTAGATCCACAGTTGGCTGAATCTGTGGGTATAAAACCCGTGGATATGGAGGGTCAATTGTAAATATCCTCAACATCTTATTTGTTCAGTGCAATATTAAAACTGGAAACACTGGATGGGCCTAGTTGGGGCTGGGGCCTGGGCGTACTTGCAGACCAGAACAGATAGCCTTTTTGATTTTAAGCTTCCTGGTTCGGTCACAGCACCGTTTCAGGGATGGTCCTGCCCGGCACTTTCAGAGGCCAAGGCAGGCGGGTTACTTGAGGTCAAGAGTTCAAGACCAGCCTGGCCAACATGGCAAAACCCCATCTCTACTAAAAATACAAAAATTGGCTGGACATGGTGGCATGTGCCTATAGTCCCAGCTCCTCAGGAGGCCGAGGCACAAGAACCAATAGAACCCAGGAGGCAGAGGTTGCAGTGAGCCAAGATCGTACCACTGCACTCCAGTCTGGGATGATGGAGTGAGAGTATGTCTCAAAACAAAAATTGTTATTCCTGTATGGTAAAAAATTTAACTAGAACCAATCCTAAATGCCAATGTTGCTGTGAAGAAACAGATAGCAAAGGGAAGTGAAATCAATCCTAAAACACAGGCTATAATCCCACGTACTACCAGTAATTAATGAAACATGTTGTTCTTATTATAGTTAGTTAAAGTTAGAAGAGCTGTCATCAGCCAAGAATACTCATGATAATCCACATTAATAAACATTTTTTTTCTCTGTACAGCATCCCATGCACAAACATGTACAGACCATGTACAAGCCACCTTTGTAAGGCATTTTGCGGAAAAGAGAATGGAGAAATAGGGCAGTGGTTTGGGGGCAGGGAGATCAAGTTCAGTCAAGAGAGGGTTTTTTTGGTTTGTTTGAGATGGAGTCTCACTCTGTAACCAGGCTGGAGTGCAGTGGCATGATCTTGGCTCACTGCAACCTCCACCTCCTGGGTTCAAGTGATTCTCCTGCCTCAGCTTCCTGAGTAGCTGGTACTACAGGCGTGTACCACTATACCTGGCTAATTTTTGTGTTTTTAGTAGAGATGGGGTTTCACCATGTTGGCTAGGATGATCTCGATCTCTTGACCTTGTGAGCTGCCCACCTTGGACTCCCAAAGTGTTGGGATTACAGGCGTGAGCCACCTCACCCAGCCAAGAGAGGGTTTTTTGTTTGATTGTTTTGAAATGGAAGAAATAAATACATGTTGCTATAGCAATGAGAAGTAATAGAAAAATAGTGATGTACAAGAGAGGAAGAATTGCTGGATAAGTGTCTTTGAGATAGTGACATGGTATAAGTCATAGTTCTTGGGCTTCTCAAAGTGTGATGAGTGGAGTAGTAACTGTCTAGAAATGGTTTGTCACCAGTTTGTGACAGCAATTCAGAATTAGTATTTTGAAACTTTTATAACAATTTGACAGAAAAATTTTGTGTGTGTTGGATTTAATAATACAAATTCTGCCTAGAGTAGTCAAATTCATAGAGATAGAAAGCAGAACAGTGACGGCCAGGGATTGTGGCAAGTTAGGAATGGGGAGTTTGCATACAAGCTTTCAGCTTTGGAAGATAAAAAAGTTCTGGAAGCCAGGCACATCGGCTCACGTCTGTAATCCCAGCACTTTAGAATTCTATGGCGGAAGGATTACTTGAGCCTAGGAGTTTGAGACAAGCCTGGGCAGCACAGTGAGACCCTGTCTCTACGTTTAAAAAAAAAAAAAGCCAGGCGTGTGGTATGTGCCTGTAGTCCTAGTTGCTTCGGAGGCTGAGGTAGGAGGATCGCTTGAGCCCAGGAGTCTGAGGTTGAGTGAGCCATGATTGTGCCACTGTATTTCTGATAGGTGACAGGGCAAATAAAAGTAAATAAATGAAAAAGAAAAAGTTCTGGGGCTTCTTGATGGGGATGGTTGCACAACAATGTGAATGTATTCAATACCACTAAACCGTACACTTTAAAATGGTTAAGCCAGTTTAAAAAAACCTTGGCTTTCATTTTGGATGCTCGTTTTTAAATTCTAATTTTTTTCTAGTAATTAATTTTGATTGTAATTTACAGAAATTTAGGTTTGTGATTGGTGATAAAACCTGGGTTTTTTTAGCACAGATTCTTGAGAACTGAGGAGGGTTTGATGTTAACTAAAAGACGAATAATTCACTTGTAGTAAGGAAAGGAAGGCAGAAAGAGTATCAAAGCAGAGATGCAGGTTAGTTGAAAGTCATGGTGAGTGCTGGGAACTTGTAGATGTTCTTTTTGGTTTGTTGTATTTTTCTCGTGAATTGGAAGCAAAATCATCAGCTAAATGAAGATGAGGGAGGAAGTGTTGGAGGTTTTAAGAGACAGGAGACTTGAAATAGTTATGTAGCAAGGTGGGAGAGTGTGTGAAACTGGAGAAATGTGGTAGTGTAGCCACGCATGATGGCCCCTTGAGAATAATGATCTTGCTGGGCGTGGTGGCTCACGCCTGTAATCCAAGCATTTTGGAGGCCAAGGCGGGCGGATCACCTGAGGTCAGGAGTTCAAGACCAGCCTGACCAACATGGTGAAACCCCGTCTTTAAAAATAATAATAATAATAATAATAATAACAATAAAAAGAGAATAATGATCTCAAATTTCCTGGGAGTCACTTTTGGCTTTTTCTTCGCCCATTCCAGCGCTGGAGTTCTGTCAGTACAAAGAAAGCAGAGAACGACTAGATAAATGAAGGTAATACTGAACAAATCGACTTCATGTACCTCATGTAGTCACTTTCTTCCTGAAACAGCTTAGATTCTATTAGATTCCATTTCGTGATGGACAATAGAATCTAAGCTGTTTCAGGAAGATAGTGAGTACATGAGGACAGTGTGGGGAGGAA
The DNA here is from genome assembly GCA_963574635.1 of Cheracebus regulus. Classification (NCBI taxonomy): domain Eukaryota; kingdom Metazoa; phylum Chordata; class Mammalia; order Primates; family Pitheciidae; genus Cheracebus; species Cheracebus regulus. Next base: position 4,004 of record CAUYQU010076712.1, read on the forward strand.
TAGCAAAAGGTAGCTGGATCAATGGATTTGGGGTGTTGGGGCTGAAGTTTTGGGATTTGGAGTATTATCAGAGAGAGTGAACTAGAAAGGAAGAAAGTTGTGATGGGAGTTAGAGGATTAAAATTGAGACTGTAGAGGAGTTACAGTTATTCGTATGAGCTTGAGAGTGAGAGACTGAGCCAAGAATTATTCCTACAGAAGAATCTGAGAGGCCAGAGGATTGGAAGAATTAAGCGAATGTTGAAATCGCCGAGAATTATGACAATAGTAGTAATGAATAACGGTGAACTAGAAGCCCAAATCTTAAAGAATGATGGTGAGTGACAGAGGGGTCTATAGGTGACGGAAGCGAGAGGTGCTGTAATCTCTTGTCATGATGTAATATTTAAAGCTCTTCATATTTTGAAGGGAGGCTAGGACTTGGGGGTGTGTGGCTCCTTTAAGAGCCGGAGAAGGGGAGAAGCTGGAGGTCGGGCTGAGGGGCGGGACCCCTCGGCTGAGTCTGCGTATTGAGAGTGGAGGCGGGGCCAAGCTCGGGCTCGCGCGCCCGGGCGGGTCCTCGCGGGGGCGGAGTCTGCACTCGGGTTCGGGCTGCGGCTGCGGCTGCTGCACTTCTACACTTCTACCTTCTAAGGGAAAGAGGCCGAGGCCTGGGCCAAGCCCGGAGCCGCCGTTCGCCGGAGCCTCCTGGAGCCTCCGCGCCGGCTCAGCCTGGGGGCGGGCTCCAGTCTGGCCCGCCGCCGCATCCAGGACGGAGGCTGCACGCCCGAGGACCAGGCCGGCGCAGCCATGGTGAGGGAGCGAGGCCTGCCCTAGCCGCAGCCGCCCGCCACCCTAGCCCCCGCCTGCCGCGCTTGCCCCTGCGAGCCTGCCCCTCCCTGTCTCTGGTGTCCTCTCGGCCTCTCTGTCTTTACCTCTCTCCCTCGTAACCTCCGCCTCGGTGTCCAGCTCCTCCTTCTCCGTGCTCCCTCATCCACCTGCTGGGGTGAGCCCCTTTAGGTGACACCCCCCGAATCTCCCTTCTCCCCAATGACATCCTTTTTATCACCCCAGTGACAGCCTTTTTCGCATTCCCTTTGTCGCCCACTCCTCGTCTTTTAACCCTAACCCTTCCTTCCTTTCTCCTCTATCATTTTGCCTTTTTTTCCTTTTATGTGATTTTTACTTTCTCCCTTTTCCTTCTATTTTTGGCTGCTCTTTCTTGCTCTTCTCACCCCTCTTCACCATTTTATCTCCACTGCCCCCTCCTTCCGTGTTCCTTCTCCCCTTCGTCCTCTCCCATCCACGTTTCCTCTTCCCTTATCGGATGTCCTTGCTTGGCTCGCTTTCACAGCTGTCCCCATTTCCTTCTACGGGCTTCAGGGGTCTAAGCAGGAACACTTTGAGGACTGTTGCTTCCCAGGAGCTGTAGGGCAGATAGGAATTTGTAGGCTTGCTTCTTGCTTTCCGTTTTTGGAGGCATTGAAGAGATCTTGGAATCCTATTGCCTAGTGTCATTGCAAAACCGGAGTGGTGGTGTGTTAGAGCCACGAAGTGAGGGCCAGCGTGCATACTGTGACCTTTGGAGAGATCTAGTCTTTTGACAGAAATAGCTTAAAAATGTTTCGAATTTTTTTAAATTTTATTTTGAGCATCTTTTAATGTGGAGGTACGGTTGGGGAAATTTTAAAATGCTTATTTGCAAGCTTGACTTATTACCTAAAACAAATGATTTGTTTTCATTTGGAGGCAGAGACCAAGGGCATTTGAGGACTGACAATCAGCTTGGCAGGTTGTGATAGTCTCTTTAAACCTTCTAAAGAGTTCATTTGTTTTGCCCTCTCTGCCTTTAGTTGGGAGAACCTTATATTTGCAAATTTTCTTCTTTATGTTTGAAAACAGGTTGAGGCTTCAGTTGGTTTTTTTTGTTGAGTTGGCTTATAAGTGGTTTGCTGTACATTTATTGACAACATTGCTCCATCATATGTAACAAGCTAAATTTTGGTCTCTGGGAGGAATAAGACATTCTAGTCAAAACTAAGTCCTGACAATCCTGTTTTCCTAGTTTGTTTGTTTTTTTCCCTCCATCTGTTTTTTAGAAAAGTGATTTACTATAAAATTATTTAATCTATGAATTTTCCCTAACTTGCTTCTGCATTTTTAGGCTGTCATTTTCCTGTCTCCTTCACTTTCACACTCTGTTATTGTATGTTAACCTGTTTCTCCCTGTGGAATGTAAGTTCTAGGTAGTAACCATGCCTTACTTATTCCAAGTGCTCAAGCCAGCTAGGTGCTTGAAGGATTCACTTTATATTCTCATTTCCCACCTGACTAGTATAAACTTAAACTAAAATTTGAGGTAACTGGTGGACTACACAGAAAGAGTGAGTGTGGGAATCGTTGTTTGGAGACGGTATTGCTCTGTGGCCCAGGCTGGAGTGCAGTGGCACAATCATGGCTCTCTGCAGCCTTGAACTCTTGGGCTCAAGTGATCTTCCCACCTCAGCCTCACAAGTGGCTAGTACCACAGGCACAGGCTACTGTGCCTGCTAATTTGTAAAATTTTTGGTAGACATGGAGTCTCGCTGTGTTGCCCAGTCTGGTCTTGACCTCCTGGACTTAAGCCATCCTCCCACCTTGGCCTCTGAAAGTGCTACAATTACAGGCATGAGCCATCATGCCTGGGCAGAGAATCTTAATTTTGGTGCAAAAATGATATTAGGTGAGGTATGATGATGTACTCTCCAGAATAAAAAGCCGTCCTACCTAAGACATCACATTGCTAGATTTTTGAAAGTGTGGGTCCTTCCATTGTGAATGAATTTATGAGAGGGAGGAGTTATGAACTCCCCTTTTAGGTATTTAGGATCCCAAAGTGTCCTGGGATCCTAAATACCTGGGCCTGAAAGATGAATAGGATTTGTATAGATCATTTTGAGAAGGGGAAGAATGCTTCATTGTGAATGAGTAGCAAGTAGAAAGGATGCTCTCACAGGGAATTTTTTTTTTTTTTGAAAGAAAGAAAGTAGGAAGGAATTAGGATGCATTATAGGAAGTAGTGTTACCTTTATATAGCACGGAAGGATGCAGAATGAAGATGTGTAGTAGAATGAAATGAGACTAGGAAGATATTGTCTTAGCCCATTCAATCTATTGTAACAAAATACCATAAACTAGGTAGCTTGTCAACAACAGAAATTATTTCTCAGGCTGCGAAGTCCAAGATCAATTACCCAGCAGATTCGATGTCTCCTGAGGGCTCTTCCTGATTCACCTTTTCACTGTTTTCACACATGGTGGCAGGGGCCAGGCCTGGAGCCTCTTTTTTTTTCTCTCTTTTTTTTTTTTGAGATGGAGTCTCGTTCTTTCACCCAGGCTGGAGTGCAGTGGCATGATCTTGGCTCACTGCAACCTCCGCCTCCCAGGTTCAAGCAATTCTCCTGCCTCAGCCCCCTGAGTAGCTGAGATTACAGGTGTACGCCTCCACGCCTGGCTAATGTTTTTGTGGTTGTAGTAGAGATGGGGTTTCACCATGTTGGCCAGGCTGGTTTTGAACTCCTGACCTCAGGTGATCTGCCCACTTAAGCCTCCCAAAGTGCTGGGATTATAAGCGTGGACCCACATGCATGACCTTGGAGCCTCTTTTATGAGGGTGTTAATCCCATTCATGTGGATTCTACACTCATGATCTAATCACCTCCCAAAGGCCTCACCTCCTCATATCGTTACCTTGGGGATTAGGATTCAACATAGCAATTTAGGGAGACACAAGCATTGAGACCACAGCAGACATATTAGATGTGATTATATTTTAGACTTTGTGTCTAATTAACTTGATTTTTCCTTGCTTGTTAAAACATGTACACACAGAGTAAGAGTGTATGTATGGGAGAGGTGAGGAGAAGGCAAAATATTAGCTTAGTATGAGCTAGGAAGTATTGAGGCTACTTTTCCTCATGCAATATTTTTAGTAGATAATAAATATAGTTGAATGAGTGATTATTATAAAGCTTTGTATTTTTTGTAAAATGTTAATTAGGTTGTGTTTGAATGGTTGAGACATTTAAGATGAATTCTTGGCCGGGTATGGTGGCTCATGCCTATAATCCCAGTACTTTGGGAGGCCAAGGCAGGTGGATCACCTGAGGTTAAGAGTTCAAGATCAGCCCAGCATAGCCCACGTGACAAAACCCTGTCTCTACTAAAAATACAAAAATTAGCTGGGTGTGTTATCATGCGCCTGTAATCCTAGCTACCTGAGAGGCTGAAGTAGGAGAATTACTTGAGCCCGGGAGGTGGAGGTTGCAGTGAGCTGAGGGCAGGACATGAGAGTGTGCAGTTCTTTTTTTTTGAGAAGGATCTTGCTGTGTCCGTAAGCTGGAGTTCAGTGGCATGATCACAGCTTACTGCAACCTTGACTTCCCAGGCTGAAGTGATCCTTTCACCTCAGTCTCCCAAGTAGCCTCCCAAGTAGCTGGGACCACAGGTGCCCACCATCACACCTGGCTAATTTTTGTATTTTTTGTAGAGACGGGGTTTTGCCATGTTGCCTAGGCTGGCCTCGAACTTCTGGGCTCCAGTGATCCTCCTACCTCAGCCTCCCAGAGTGCTGGAATTATAGATGTGAGCCACCAGGACAGTTGGCATTTCTGTCAAAAACCTATGTAACGCTGTTGATGCTGGTCTGTGAACCACAATTTGAAAACCACTGGTCTAAAACATAGTCCTTACTTTCAATTAATCTAACAATGTTTTTGAAGTGCCATTGACTGTGTTGACATTGGGGAAATCACAGATAGTAAAATAGATGTGACCCCTGGCGTTTTTCATCTTTTGTATATAGAGCTATTTTATTTTATTTTATTATTTATTTATTTTTTGAGATAGGGTCTTGCTCTGCTGCCTAGACTAGAGTGTAGGGGCACGATTATGGCTCACTGCAGCCTCAAACCCCTAGGCTCAAGCAATCCTCCCTGTTCAGTCTCCTAAGTAAAGCTGGGACTTGCAAGTGTGCTCTATTATGTGCAGCTGATTTTTTATTTTTGTGTAGAGAAGATAATCTCCCTATGGTGGTCAGACTGGTCTCAGACTTATGGTCTCCAGTGATCTGCCTGCTTTGGCCTCCCAAAATGCTGGGATTACAGGCAGGAGCCACTGCATCTGGCCTGTATAGAGTAATTTTAAATATGAAGAGTTTTAATACATCTTGAGTGTGCTGAAAAAGGACAAGCTGATAGCTGGGCATGGTGGTGCATCCCTGTAGTACCATCTACTCTAGAGCCTAAGGTTGGCTCACTTGAGCCCAGCAGTTCAAGGCTTCATTGAGTTATGATCATGCCACTGTACTCCAGCCTGGGCAACAGAGCGAGACCTCATTTAAAAAAAAAGAAGGAAAAGTTGTGGAATAATAGAATGGAATAGTTAGGAGTGGCTTTGCAGAGGGTCTTACTTTCAGGTAGAGAACTGAGGGATTAAATTGTAGGAGTTATGTAAAGAATAGTCCAGATAGGCCAGGTGCAGTGGCTCACGCCTGTAATCCCAGCACTTTGGGAGTCTGATCACCTGAAGTCAGGAGTTTGAGACCATACTGACCAATATGATGAAAGTCCGTCGCTACTAAAAATGCAAAAATTAGCTGGGCATGGTGGTGGGCACCTGTAATCCCAGCTACTCAGGAGGCTGAGGCAGGTGAATTACTTGAACCTGGGAGGTGGAGGCCACAGTGAGCCGAAATTATGCTACTGCACTCCAGCCAGGGCAACAGAGTGAGACTCTGTATCAAAAAGAAAAAAAAAAAAAGAATAGTCCAGATAGAAGGAACAGCATGTGCAAATGACCTGTGATGATACTCTCTTTTGCCTGCTTAACTCTAACATATCCTGGAGTCCTCAATTCAAGGAATTCAGGGAAACCCTATCCAAAACACCTAGGTCATGCCCCACTTTATTATGTAGCCCTTTTTCATAGAATATATAGCAACTGTAATTTTATATTTCTTGATGTAATTATTTGATTAGAGTCTATATGCAGAATGTAAAAATCATTGATAAAGTGATGATTATTGACCAGCTGCTAAGGACTAGGTGAAGTTTTAGGCATTGTGATTACAGAGATTAAAAAAAGGCATGGGGTACAGGGAGGGGATAGAAAATAAATAAATCTATAAATGTATAATGACCATAGTTATATAATATTAATATAATACTAAGAAAAAGTAAACCAGGGTAAGATAAAAAGTGATACTGTGTGTGTGAGAGGGCAACTATTTTAGATAGGAATGTTAAGCAGTGACACTAATAGCTTTTATTTAGTTAGTTTTGAGACAAGGTCTCACTCTGTCACCCAGGCTGAAGTGAATGGTGCAACCACGGCTTGCTGCAGTCTCAACCTCCCAGGCTCAAGCCATCCTCCTGCCTCATCCAACTCAAGCAGCTGAGACTACAGGCATGCAGTACCATGCCAGGCTAATTTTTATATTTTTGTAGAGATGGGGTTTCACCATGTTGCCTAGGCTGCTCTTGAACTCCTGGGCTCATGTGATGTGTCCATTTCTGTCTCCCAAAGCCTGGGATTACAGGCCTGAGCCATTGTGCCCAGCCTATTTTTTTTTTCTTGTGACAGTGACATTTTGACCTGAAAATATAGAAGTTATTATTAATATCAGTTCTTGAAACTAGAAAAAGGATGTGTGTAGGAGAAACAGTAAATAAATTGAAATCCCTTCCAAGCTTATGCTTTTGAACCATAATATGTCTAAGCAGTCTCATTCCAGTATGAATCAGAGAGTCATTCAGAAGCACAAGTGGAGAAATGTCTTACAGTAGGAAGGAAATCTTACTAAATTCCTTCTTGCTTAAAAAAATTATACATTGTGGCTGGGCTGGGTGGCTCACATCTGTAATCCTAGCACTTTGGGAAGTCGAGGTGGGCAGATCACAAGGTCAAGAGATCCAGACCATCCTGGCCAAAATAGTGAAACCCCATCTCTACGAAAAATATAAAGATCAGCTTGGCGTGTTAGCACACGCCTGTAATCCCAGCTACTCAGGAGGCTGAGGCAGGAAAATCACTTGAATCTGGGAGGTGGAGGTTGCAGTGAGCTGAGATTGTGCCACTGTACTCCAGCCTGGCAACAGAGTAAGACTGTCTCAAAAAAATTGTGTGTTGTATACGGAGATTAAACATTAACACTAATGGCGTTCTGTATCTCCCCCTACTATTAGGCATATAATTTATTAGCTGACTAAAATTCTATAATAATTTGGCTGGGTGCAGTGGCTCAAGCCTGTAATCCCAGCACTTTGGGAAACCAAGGAGGGCAGATCACAAGGTTAAGAGATCGAGACTATCCTGGCCAACATGGTGAAACATGGTTAGTAGAGCAACCCTGTCTCTACTAAAAATACAAAAATTAGTTGAGTGTGGTGGCGCGCACCTATAGTCCCAGCTACTCAGGAAACTGAAGCAGGAGAATCACTTGAACCTGGGAGGCAGAGGTTGCAGTGATCGTGCCACTGCACTTCAGCCTGGTGACAGAGAGAGTGAGACTCAGTCTCAAAAAAAAAAAAAAAAAAAATGCCAGGTGCAATGGCTCACACCTGTAATCCTAGCACTTTGGGAGGCCGAGCTAGGTGGATCACCTGAGGTCAGGAGTTCAAGACCAGCCTGACCAACATGGTGAAACCCCATCTCTACTAAAAATACAAAAGTTAGCTGGGCATGGTGGCGGGTGCCTTAATCCCAGCTACTTGGGAGGCTGAGGCAGGAGAATGGCTTGAACCCAGGAGGCAGAGGTTGCAGTGAGCCAAGATTGTGCCATTGCACTCTAGCCTGGGCAAAAAGAGTGAAACTCTGTTTCAAAAAAATAAAAATTAAATAAATAACTAGTAATTCAACATAGGAGGTTATTTTCCTTATATGATAAAGCTTGTGCATGGAAGCAATTGTATACAAAGAATTATTTTCTATTTCACTAAAATTTACAAACAAGACTCAACTAGTTCTCTTTAGGATAGTCATTCTAGTCATTTTCAGAGGATCTTGCACGGAACTTCTCTATGTAAAATTTAAGTTACTGAGACAGTTTTTTTTTTTTTTTTTTTTTTTTTTAGACGGGGTTTTGCTATTGTTTTCCAGGCTGGAGTGCAATGGCGCGATCTCAGCTCATTGCAACCTCTGCCTCTGAGGTACAAGCAATTCTCCTGCCTCCGCCTCCTGATTAGCTAGGATTACAGGCATGTGCCACCATGCCCAGCTAACTTTGTATTTTTAGTAGAGACAAGGTTGCTCCATGTTGGTAAGGCTGGTCTCAAACTCCTGACCTCAGGTGATCGGCCTGCCTTGGCCTCCCAAAATGCTAGAATTACAGGCATGAGACACTGCGCCCATCCCAAATCACTTTTATAAAGCACTTTGAAAAAGAATATGCCTTCAGCACTTAAGTGTTTCTTTGACAAACTGTATGCTACAAGTACTATTCTCAGACTAATCATGATTAAGATTTTTCAGGCTCATAAATGAAAGAACAATAAATTTTCCTATAGTAACTAGGCAAGGGTGTAATGAGAAAAGACTGGAGACGTGCCACTCTTCCTACTCAGAATTTTATTTTGGGAAGGAGTCTTGCTCTGTCACCCAGGCTGGAGTGCAGTGGCATGATCTTCTTGACTCACTGCAACTTCCGCCTCCCGGGTTCAAGCGATTCTCCTACCTCAACCTCCTGAATAGCTGGGACTATAGGCACCCACCACCATGTCTGGCTAATTTTTGTATTTTTAGTAGAGACGGGGTTTCACCATGTTGGCCAGGGTGGTCTTGAACTCCTGACTGTAAGTGATCTGCCTACCTTGGCCTCCCTACTCAGAATTTTTAAATTCTTCCCTATTGTCTGAGACAATAGACCCTGTGAAGATACCTTTTTAACACTGAAAACCTTGAGAGATAGGACAGTAACATATTTTCAGAATACATTAATTGTGGTGGAAAAAAACAAAAAGTAGATATGGTAGGAATTCAGTAATATTTTAAAATGATACTCTGTTAAAGGTAGTATCTATTATGCAATAAAAATATTGGTATTATTGTGTACAGCATGTACTTGGTCTGCATGTGAATTTGTAAACTCCTTAAGATCTTTGTGGAGCCTGCAGTTTCGGCCTTTCTAGTTTACAGTGGTCTTAGAGGGCTGCTGTTCCACACAGATGATACTGCATAACTCAGCTAACAACTATTGTTATAGACAGCAATGAATCCACACAGATCTGTATCCTGTGTTCTTGGTGATGTCTAGCACATAGTAGGGACTCAGCAAATAGTTGTTGAATGAAAGTGTTTTATTTATTTATTTAGTTTTTGAGACGGAGTTTCACTCTGTCGTCCAGGCTGAAGTGCAGTGGCACGATTTCAGCTCACTACAACCTCTGCCTCCTGGGTTCAAGCAATTCTTCTGTCTCAGCCTCCTGAGTAGCTGGTATCACAGGTGTGCACTACCATGCCTGGATAATTTTTTTTTTTTTTTGAGATGGAGTCTCGTTCTGTCACCCAGGCTGGAATGTAGTGGCTTGATCTCCACTCACTGCAACCTCTGCCTCTCAGATTCAAGTGATTTCCTGCCTCAGCCTCTCAGGTAGCTGGGGTTACAGGTGCCTGCCACCACGCCCAGCTGATTTTTGTATTTTTAATAGAGATGGCATTTCACCATGTTGGCCAGGCTGGTCTCAAACTCCTGAACTCAGGTGATCTGCCTGCCTCAGCCTCCCAAAGTGCTGGGATTACAGGCATGAGCCACCACGCCTGGCTAATTTTATATTTTTTAGTGGAGATGGGGTTTTGCCATGTTGGCCAGGCTGGTCTCGAACTCCTGACCTCATGTGATCTGCCTGCTTTGGCCTCCCAAAGTGCTGGGATTATAGGTGTGAACCACTGCACCTGGCTTGAAAGTGTTTTACATAGTATACTAAGGCCTTTATGATCTGATCTTTTTTATTGCTTTAGCCGTATCTCTCATTTTATGAGAAAAAGTCTTTACATTTTATGCTCAGTAATACTGAAGGAATATTGTGCTGTTTTCTGTGCCTATCAGTTTTGCTTACGTTTCTTTTGCCTGGAATGCTGGGATTTCACCATGTTTGCCAAGCTGGTCTCTAACTCCTGACCTCAAGTGATCCGCCCACCTCAGCCTCCCAAAGTGCTGGGATTACAGGCGTGAACCACTGTGTCCTGCCGTACTTCTTAATTATTATTATTTTGAGTTTCGCTCTTGTTTCCCAGGCTGGAGTGCAATGGTATGATCTTGTCTTCCTGCAACCTCCACCTCCTGGGTTCAAGCAATTCTGCCTCAGCTTCCTGAGTAGCTGGGATTACAGGCATGTGCTACCATGCCCAGCTAATTTTGTATTTTTAGTAGAGACAGGGTTGCTCCATGTTGGTCAGTCTGGTCTTGAACTCATGACCTCGGATGATCCACCCACCCTGGCCTCCCAAAGTGCTGGAACTACAGGCATGAGCCACATGCCTGGCCATATTTCTTAATTATCAAACCTTCAAGTGTCCCTTTATGCCCTACATCCTTTGTGAAGGCTTTGGTTGCCTCCAGGCAGGTACGCTTCTCCTGTACACTGTATGTGCCCTGGTTATAGCAGTTGTTTTGTGTGGTATTATTTGTTGATGAGGCTGGCTGTTTCTCCAGACTGTGAGCTCTTTGAGGGCAGGGACAGTGCTGTGTTTTTTCTGTTTCATTCATAAGCACTTAGCATAGTACATAGTAAGTGGCATACTACTTACATGTAGTAAGTACATATCAATATTGCACTGAACAATACTGGCCGGGTATGGTGGCTCACGCCTGTAATCTCAGCACTTTGGGAGGCTGAGGTGGACGCGTTATCTGAGGTCAGGAGTTTGAGACCAGCCTGACTAACATGGTAAGACCCTGGTTTTACTAAAAATACAAAAATTAACTGGGCATGGTGGTGCATGCCTGTAATCCCAGCTACTCGGGAGGCTGAGGCAAGATAATCACATAAACCCAGGAGAGGTGAGCCGAGATCGCGCCACTGCGTTCCAGCCTGGGCAACAAGAGCAAAACTCTGTCTCACAAAAACAAAAAAATACTGAGCAATACAATATTTGTTCAGTATGTGTTTGGTAGAGAATTGCATAAGGTGATGTTAACTGAGATATTGTGAGAGATGAAAAAAATGAATATTCTCTACAGGTCCTCTGAGGGGAAAAGAGGTTGGATAGGTAAGAAATGTTAGATCAGAGTTTCTTTTAGTAGCTTAAATGGCACTTTTGACCTAGGATAAATGTTCTGTCCACAAGGATTTAATAGGAAGAGCTGGGAAGAAAGCCAAGTGATTTCAAGATGAATTGCAAAGCAGTATCCCTTTGTATAAATGCTTGAAAGTCAGTTGTCTATATAATTTGTGGAGGTATCCTTCCAGAGAGTAGACTATTTAAACTCAGATAATAAACAATTAGTTACTGCTAAATCTAGAGGGGTGGTTAATTATTTAAAAAATTTTTATTACCTTTTTGTTTTTCTTTTTTTCTTTCTTTTTTGAGATGGAGTCTCACTCTGTCACCCAGGCTGGAGTGCAATGGCACGATTTTGGCTCACTACAACCTCCGGCTCTGGGTTTGAGCAATTCTCCTGCCTCAGCCTCCCAAGTAGCTGGGATTACAGGATGCACCACCATGGCTGGCTGATTTTTTGTATTTTTAGTGAGACAGGGTTTCACCATATTGGCCAGGCTGGTCTTGAACTCCTGATCTTGTGATCTGCCCACCTTCCAAAGTGCTGGGATTACAGGCGTGAGCCTCCACATCAGTCTCGTTTTTTTGTTTTGTTTTTTTGAGACAGGGTCTCACTGTGTTGCCCAGACTGGAGTACAGTGGTGGCATCTTGGCTCACTGCAACCTCTGCCTCTCAGGTTCAAGTGATTATCCTGCCTTAGCTTCCCAGGCGCCCACCACCACTCCTGGTTACTTTTTACACTTTTAGTAGAGATGCAGTTTCACCATGTTGGCCGGGCTGGTCCTGAACTCCTGACCTCAAGTGATGTGCCTGCCTCAGCCTCCCAAAGTGCTGGTATTACAGGGATAAGCCACTGCTCCTGGACCTTGTTTTAAAGACATCTTTATGCACATGCCATTTATGCCTCATTACCATTTTGTAGGATAGTCAGAGCTTTAGCTTCAGTTTTTCAGATAAGGCTACTGAGAAGTTAATTGATTTTCCTAAGGTCATAGAGTTAGTAAGTAGCAGAGCCAGGACTGACTGCAAGCCCAGTGTTTTTTCCATTATTAACCCCACTTCTCTGTTTACCATATTATGTTTCAAAACTCCTGGTTACTATAGTTAACAGGAAAATAATGCTAAAGTATCTCTTTGAGTTGACCAGTCCTGTGATCTGCTCAATGACTACTGACCTAAATTTTTGTTTTGTTTCCTAGAATAGCTTTATCACATGACCTTAGACGGAAGAAGAGGGCATTTATGTAGCTTTCCAGGCCTTGATCTTTTTTAGTTAGAACTCTACCTCCTTGCCCTTTAGCACATAGCTGCTTGCCATACTGGCCAGGCCTTGAAGTGATGTGTGCAAGAAGTTTGCTTTACCTGCTTTTCAGTTTGGCATCTAGGAGTCTCCAAAGTTGATGTTGTTTTAAAAAGAAAAATAATTCCTCATAGTGTATACCAAATAGTTCAATATATCTGTACCCTTGGGAACAGTATTATCTATTATCTGTGATCTACACCCTTGTTATCACCTTCTCTTTTTTTTTGAGAGACAGGGTCTCGTCACCCAGGCTGGAGTACAGTGGCACGATCTCAGCTCACTGCAACCTCCGCTTCCCAGGTTTAAGTGGTTCTTCTGCCTCAGCCTCCCAAGTAGCTGGGATTACAGGTGTGCGCCACCACCCCCAGCTAATTTTTTGTGTTTTTAGTAGAGACGTGGTTTCACCTTGTTGTCCAAGCTGATCTCCAACTTCTGGCCTCAAGTGATCCACCCACCTTGGCCTTCCAAAGTGCTGGGATTACAGGTGTGAGCCACAGTGCCTCACTGGTACTATCTTCTTGACCTTCCTCCTCATCTGTAAAATGATTGCAGTTGGGGAGGGGGAGGGTAAATGGATTAGATCATATCTAAGTTTATAGTAGATGTTTATTTCTAGAAGCATGATTTGGTTGAATTAGTAATGGAAACTAAAAGTTGTTTTTTTAAAAATTCCAATCAACTAAGAGGAGATTTCCCATGAAATACTAGGATGAGGAGTCAAAGATATCTAATATCTCAATTTTTCATAGGTATCTGAACTCAAATGATACTTAAGTGCTTTTCAGTTTCATTTTTTGGTTTTAAGGTGGGACTTAGGACTTAATATTTCTCTCTGGATATGTAGTCTTTTTCTCTAGAGGCAAATATGTATTTTAATTATACTTAACAACAAATTTGTGCTTGACTGTTCATTTATTCATGGAATAAACATGTAGTGCCCACTATGTAGTAGGGATTGTTTTAGGCTCTGAGAATACAGTAGTGAAGAAAATGCAGGGTTTTTTTTTTTTTCTATGCAGCTGATATTCTGTGGTAATAACATTTATTGAGCAGGTAGTATATGCCAGTTACTGTTCTAAGTGTGTTGCATTTAGAATTTATTTAATTCTGACAACAGTCCTTTGATATAGGTACTGCTCTTGTCAGCATTTTACAGTCACAAAACTGATATTCAGGGAGATTAAGTACTTTGCCTAAGGTTATATAGTTTTGTCAATGGCAGAGGTGACATTTTAATCCAGGCAGTCTGACTCCCAAGCCCACACTCTTCATCACAGTATTACATAGTATTTTAGAAAAATGTCCATAAAATATCTATTTCTATCATAAAATTATCAAGTTTCTAATTTTTTTTTTTTAAGACAGGGTTTCACCATGTTGGTTAGGCTGGTCTTGAATTCCCGACCTCAGGTGATCCGCCCACCTTGGCCTCAAAAGTGCTTGGATTACAGGCGTGAGCCACCATGCCCGGGCAAGTTTCTAATTTTTGTAGTCACCTGATTTCTGGCCCAATCTTTAGAAAAAAGTCACCAAGGATACAAAAAAGGAGCACTGTTAAAGCCCTTGTGTTCTGTAATAGAATTTGTCAGTCGTAGGAAATCTTGAGCCTCATTCATATGAGTTGGGAGGCCAGGCATGGTGACTCACACCTATAACCCTAGCACTTTGGAGGCTGAGGCAGGAGGATCACTTGAGCCCAGGAGTTGAAGCCTGAGCAACATAGTAAGACCCAGTTGCTACAAAAAATAAAAAATCAGCCAGACATGGTGGCATGTGCCTATAGTCCCAGCTACTTGGGAGGCTGAGGTGGGAGGATCTCTTAAGCCTGGGAAGTTGAGGCTACAGTGAGTTGTGATTATGCTATTGTACTCCAGCCTGGATGACAGAGCAAAACCCTGTCTCTAAAAAAATTAAAAATAGAAAAAATAAAGATATAAAAGAGAGAATGTTTTTTGTATTTTTTTACAGCTGTACAATGTGTTTCTGTTTTGTTATTTCCAGAGTCAAAAAGTTTAGAAAAAGTAAAGTTCATAAAGTTGCTAAAAAAAAGTTACAGTAAGATAATGTTAATTTATTACTGAAGAAAGAAAAAATTTGCTCAGGAGTTTGAGACCAGCCTGGGCAACATACCAAGACCTTGTCTTTACTGAAACCAAAAAAACATTAGCTGGGTGCTTTGGTGCGTGCCTGTAGTCCTACCTACTCTAGAGGCTGAGGCGAGAGGATTGCTTGATTCCAGGAAATTTAGACTGCAGTGAGTTATGATCATGTCACTGTACTGTAGCCTGGGCGATAGACTCTGCCCCTACACCCCAAAAAAGAAAAAATATTTTAAATAAATTTAGTGTAGCCAAAATATTTATAAAGTCTACAGTAGTGTGCAGTAATGTCCTAGGACTTCAGATTCACTATCACTGATTCAACTGATTTATTCAGAGTAACTTCCAGTCCTGCAAGCTCCGTTGATATTAAGTGCCCCCTACAGGTGTACCATTTTTTTTTTTTATCTTTTTGTTTCGTTTTGTTTTTTTTTTTGAGACGGAGTCTCGCCCTGTCACCCAGGCTGGAGTGCGGTGGTGCAACCTCTTCTCACCGCAACCTCCGCCACCTGGGTTCAAGCGATTCTTCTGCCTCAGCCTCCTGAGTAGCTGGGACTACAGGTGCATGGCACCATGCCTGGTTAATTTTTTGTATTTTTAATAGAGACAAGATTTCACTGTGTTAACCAGGAAGGTCTCAATCTCCTGACCTTGTGATCTGTGCACCTTGGCCTCCCAAAGTGCTGGGATTACAGGCGTGAGCCACCGTGCCCAGCCCATTTTTCATCTTTGATTCCTACTTTTACTGTACCTTTTCCTTCTTTCCCTCCTCTTCCCCCTGCCTTTTTCTTTTTCTTTCTCTTCCTCCCTTCCTCTCTCCTTTCTTTCTGCAGTCTTGATCTGTCACCCAGGGTGGAGTACAGTGGCATAATCTCAGCTAGCTCTCCTGCCTCAGGCTCCCCAGTAGCTGGGACTACAGGCATAAGCTACCAGACTCAGCTAATTTTTGTATTGTTAGTAGAGATGAGATGGGGTTTTACCATGTTGGCCAGACTGTTCTCAAACTGCTGATCTTAAGTGATCCGCCTGCGTTGGCCTCCCAAAGCGCTGGGATTACAGGCGTGAGCCACCCCTCCCAGCCCTTTTCTATGTTTGGATTTATTCAGATATACAAATACTTACCATTTTGTTACAGTTGCCTAGAGTATTCAGTACAGAAACATGCTATACAGGTTTTTGCATCTTATATACCACCTAGGTTTGTGTAAGTACACTCTGTGATCACACAGTGATAAAATTGCCTGTTGACACATTTGTCAGAATGTATTCCTGTTGTTAAGCGACACATGACTGTACTAATATTAACACCACTCTACATAGGACAGAACTGAGTGTCAGAAAAGCTAATAACTTACTCAGTGTGATACCACTAGAATTCACATCCAGTTCTAATGTTCTTAACTACAATATCTCTAGAGAAGTCATTTTGTGCCTCAGCTTTCTTATCTATAAAATGAAATTTTTAATACTTTTACTTTGTAAGGTTATCATGAGTATCAAATGAAAATCAAGATGTGAATATGCTTTGTTTACTGTAAGGCATTATTACCAGCATAATCCACAAAGGATATTTTTTCTTGTAATTAACCCAAACATAAAACTTATTACTTAGAGATTCTGAAGTCCACATGTGCTCAGAATGTTGAAATGCTTCTTTGCCATGGCTTTGGCAATACAGTAACAGAATGAAGCTTTTTTTTTTTTATTTTTTATTTTTTTTATTTTTATTTTATAAAAGGGGCCATGCTAATCTTCTCTGTATCGTTCCAATTTTAGTATATGTGCTGCCGAAGCGAGCACCAGAATGAAGCTTTTAAATATACAAAACAAACTAACAAAACAGATAACCGAAAACTGAGTGAGTCTTGGGGAAGTGACTGACTGAGAATAACTACTAGTTGAGTGTTGTGTAAATGACTAAATACTTAATTGCTTGAGCGATTCCCTTGCCTCAGCCTCCTGAGTAGCTGGGACTACAGGTGCGCGGCACCATGCCCAGCTAATTTTTGTATTTCTAGTAGAAACAGGCTTTCACCATGTTGGCCAGGATGGTTTTGATCTCTTGACCTCATGATCCACCTGCCTTGGCCTCCCAAAGTACTGAGATTACAGGTGTGAGCCACAGTGCCCAGCCTTAACTCTCTAAGTTATGACTTGTGTGGTCTAGTCTTAGTGCATTGTCATAGTCCATGGAACACAATCCTGCAACCAAAAGGTCATTTCGAAATAAAGTCTTTATTTGAATTTCTTGCAACATCGTGAAGTAGAATAGAGTTCACAGATACACAAAGCAGAATTAACCCTTCCTATATCCCCCAAATCCAGCATAGTCCCTGATATTTAACCATTATAAGAACAAAAAGAATGGCTGGGTGCAGTGGCTCATGCCTGTAATCCCAGCACTTTGGGAGGCCAAGGCAGACGGATCACTTGAGGTCAGGAGTTCGAAACCAGCCTGACCAACATGGTGAAACCCCATCTCTACTAAGAATACTAAAATTAGCTGTGGGTGGTATTGTGCGCCTCCCAGCTACTCAGGAGGCTGAGGCAGGAGAATCACTTAAACCTGGGAGGTGGAGGTTGCAGTCAACCGAGATTACGCCACTGCACTCCAGCCTGGGTGACAGAGCAAGACCTCATCTCAAAAAGGCAAAAAGAACAAAAAGGAGAATGAGTTCAAATTAGGCGAGTGATTTATCGTACTAAGTTTATATCATGTTCCAAAAAACACTGTATTAACCAAAAATATAAAGATGGGCCACTTTTCTTTTTCCGGCTGGAATTGTTGTTTTTCCTATTTGTTATAGAATATATTTTCAACCATTGCTCAGGGACTGTGTCACTCTGCCTGCTGTACTTGAGGTAGTTAATTACAGGGCTTCTTTATCTCTTCTGACCATAATAAACAGATCTGGGTTAAATCTTGGATTTATTTTTGGATTTTTTTTTGGCAGGTGGGGTCTTCCCCTCCCTCTATCCTTTCCCTCCATCTGAGAGGCCTTATGGGTAAGACAAAGGGCATGATATTTGGCGTTGAAGATTGGTTCAAGGTCCATTTCTGCCACAGTCTGAATATATGAACTCGGGTACATTATTATTTCTGAGTTCCAGTATCCTCATATACAAAATGGTGTCTATTACAACAATTTTACAAGAAAGTTGTGAGGAGTAAATGATTTGTGTAAGAAATGTATTATATGAATATTGGTCAGTTTTTCAGAGAACACTTGCCTGTCTAATAGGGTGTCACACATTGTACTAGGTTCTGGATATTAAGAAAAAGTCAGCACTGATTTCTTGTTAGATTGCTTACTATGTTTCATTAATTCTTTCTGCAAAATATTTTTCACTTTTGATTATTTTCCATTTTCTTTCTTTCTTTTTTTTTTTTTTGAGAAGGAATCTCTCTCTGTTGCCCAGGCTGGAGTACAGTGGCATGATTTCGGCTCACTGCAACCTCCACTTCCCAAGTTCAAGTGATTCTCCTGCTTCAGCTTCCTGAGTAGCTGGAATCACAGGCTTGTGCCACCATGCTTGACTAAATTTTTTTGTATTTTTAGTAGAGACGGGATTTTACCATGTTGGCCAGCCTAGTCTCAAACTCCTGACCTCAGGTGATCCACCTGCCTTGGCTTCCCAAAGTGTTGAGATTACAGAGGTGAGCCACCACGCCCGGCCTGATTGTTTCCATTTTCATTGTCTCTACTCTAATCCATAGTATCATCACCTCTTGTCTGACCCACTAGTTAGTCCCAAGTTGTATCTTGGCCTTTACATCAAAGCCAAACTAATAATTGTTCTGTTGAGAGATGATACTGTGTAGTAGAAAAAGTATGGACTTCATTATTAACAGACCTGGATTTCTTCCTACAGTATGTGACACTGGGAAAGTTCTTTTACTACTATCTTAATTTGAACTCATTTTTTTTTTTCTCATAACAGGTAAAAATCAGGGACTGTGTGTGGTTCTAGGGATAAAGAAAGGGTTAATACGTTCCTTCTACTTGAAGAGTTTATGGCTGAGTGGGGTAAACAGATACAGTCATAAATAACCATGGTGTAACATGGAATTGTAAAAGAAAACTAGCTTCGGAATCATATATAAAGGGCAGTGTATATAGTGGTAAAAGCACAGATTTAACTCTAGAGTTGGATTGCCAGGGGTCTAATCCTGACTCTGCCATTTATTAGCTCTATAAACTTTGTTTTCTTTCTTTCTTTTTTTTTTTTTGTGAGACAGAGTCTTGCTCTGTCGCCCAGGCTGGAATGCAGATGGCAAGATCCCAGCTCACGGTAGCCTCTGCCTCCTGCGTTCAAACCATTCTCCTGCCTCAGCCTCCTAGCTAGCTGGGACTATAGCATGCGCCACCACGCCTGGCTAATTTTTTTGTATTTTTAGTAGAGATGGGGTTTCACCATGCTGGCCAGACTGGTCTCAAACTCCTGACCTCAGGTGATTGCCTTGGCTTCCTAAAATAGGGCTGGGATTATAGACGTGAGCCACGATGCCCAGCCAGCTTTGTAATCTTGAGCAAATTACTTAAACTCTAATAGCCTCAATGTCCTTATCTGTAGAATAGGGATACTGATGGAATTTAATTTATAGAATTCTTATGAGAAATAAATGAAATTATATATGTAAAGCACTTAGTATAGTTAATAGCATATAGCACATAGCATATGTTAGCATATAAGTGCCCTATAATTATGATATTAGTATAGCAGTTAATAAGTTAAAAATATAGGCTTTGTCCTCATTCTTGTGTTGAAGTCCAGGTTTAGCAATATGTTGGCCATGTAAATACGGGGAAGATATTTAACCTAAGCCTTAGTTTCCTCATCTTTAAAATGCATAATGTAATTGTGCTTTGCTCAGGATGTAGAAATTGAATGAGCTCTGCACCAGCATCTGATACATAGTAAATGACTAGTAAAAGGTAGCTGTTGTGAGTTTTATTCTTGTTCTGCCATCTGCTGGCTATTTTATCTCTGATATGTGAATTAATCTTTCTGAGCCTCAGTTTACTTTTGTTCAAAACAAAGTTGTTTTGAAGATTGAAAATATTTATGAAGTGCATAGATTGGTGGCTGGTACCACACAGTTGTCATTCAGTACACGGTAGCTGTTGTTAATAGTATAATTTAATTTTTCAGGTGCTGATAATAAAATTAATTCTGCCTTAGAAATTAGGAAAGCAATCACAGAACTAGTGAGCTTTGACTGAATTTTGAAAGATGAGGCCAGGCACACCTGTAATCCCAGCACTTTGGGAGGCTGAGGCGAGCAGATCACCTATGGTCAGGAATTCGAGACCAGCCTGGCCAACATGGTGAAACCCTGTTTCTACTGAAAATATCAAAATTAGCCGGGTGTGGTGCACACACCTGTAATCCCAGCTACTTGGGAGGCTGAGGCAGAAGAATCACTTGAACTGGCAGGTGGAGGTTGCAGTGAGCCGAGATCATACCAGTGCACTCCAGCCTGGACAACAGAGCAAGCCTCCATCTCAAAATAAATAAATAAATAAAATAAAAATGAAGGATGAGTGAGATGTTTGCCATAAAAGGACTAACAAAGGCTCAGAGGTGTGAAAATGTCTGTTACAGTACTTAAGGAACAGTAAGTGCTAGGTTGCTTAAACATTCAGTTTAGCGTATCTGGCAGGTAGCTTGTTTGCGAGGGAGAAGGGAACAGTGAGAAAGGTAGAGAGGAAGTCTGGAACCAGCTAGGAAAACGTTTCAAATACCTTGCTAAAGTGTTTACACTTTATTCTATAGGTCTCTCTTTTTCCAACTTCTAACACCTGAAGAAACTCAACTTGCTGGGTATCGAGGAGGGAATTACTCGAAACCGGTGTTACAAACAGGAATTTCTTGGTGATCTTGTGTTTTATCTTAAAATTCATGTATCATTGACCTCTATTACATATTTGCCGCAATATAAAAATATTTTAAGTTATTTACTGTTTACATAATTTATTTCCTCATCCATATCATTTTTTTTTTTTTGAGACGAGTGCAATGGCACAATCTCAGCTCACTGCAACCTCATTCTCCTGGGTTCAAGCAATTCTCCTACCTCAGCCTCCCGAGTAGCTGGGATTACAGGTGTGTGCCACCACGCCCGGTGGATTTTTGTATTTTTAGTAGAGACATGGTTTTGCCATGTTGGCCAGGCTGGTCTCAAACTCCTGACCTCAGAGGATCCACCCAAAGTGCTGGGATTACAGGCATGAGCCACCACGCCCAGCCCAAATAATCTTTAAGTACATTTATATTCTAAGAAGATGTACCACATTCATCCTGTCGCTTTAGTGCTCTGGCACATCTCTACTGGGGGTACCCTGTATATGTTTCCAGCATGAAAACTGGTTTAGGCACAGTGGCTCATGCCTGGCACTATAGCACTTTGGGAGGCTGAAACGGCAGGATCTCCTGAGCCCAGGAGTTCAAGACCAGCCTGGACAACGTAGTGAGGTCTTGTCTCTATACAATAATACAAAAATTAGCTGGGTGTGATGGTGTGCACCTGTAGTCCCAGTTACCTGGGAGGCTGAGGTGGGGAGATTGCTTGAGCCCAGAAAGTCATGTGCGGTGAGCTGTGAATGTGCCACTGCACTCTAGCCTGGGTGATAGAGTGAGACCCTGTCTCAAAAAAGATAAATAAACTGATTTGGGTGATGTGGAGTCTTTGAAGTTTATTTTTAACTTTAAAATTTTTATTTATTTATTTATTTATTTTTGGGCATACAGGTGAATTAAATTTTTATTTTTATTTATTTTTTTTGAGGTGGAGTTTCACTCTTGTTGCCCAGGCTAGAATGCAATGGCGTGATCTTGGCTTACCGCAACCTCTGCCTCGCAGGTTCAAGCAATTCTCCTGTCTCAGCCTCCTGAGTAGTTGGGATTATAGGCTTGTGCCACCACGCCTGGCTAATTTTGTATTTTTAGTAGAGATAGGGTTTCTCCTTGTTGGTCAGGCTGGTCTCATACTCCCGACCTCAAGTGATCTGCCTGCCTCGGCCTCCCAGAGTGCTGGGATTACAGACATGAGCCACTGTACCCTACCCTGTTCTTCATTTTTAAATGGGGATTACTATCCTTATTCACGTCACAGACTTGCTTTGAGTATCAGCTGAGATAATATACTTGGAATTGGTACATAAAGTTGACAAGATAGTATATTGTGGTAGCTGAGGACACAGGCTCTGAAGCCAGACTTTTTTTTTTTTTAAGATGGAGTCTCGTTTGGTCACCCAGGCTGGAGTGCAGTGCATAATCTTGGCTCACTGTAACCTCTGCCTTCCAGGTTCAAGTGATTCTTCTGCCTCAGCTCCTCCTTCTTGCCCTGGAGTACCTGGGATTATAGGCACATGCCACCACACTTGGCTAATTTTTGTGTTTTTAGTAGAGACAGGGTTTCACCGTGTTGGCCAGGCTGGTCTTGGGCTCCTGACCTCAGGTGATCCGCCTGCCTCAGCCTCCCAAAGTGCTAGGATTACAGGCGTGAGCCACCATGCCTGGCCTTATCAATTTTCAAAATATAGGGTAGATATTTCTCTGGTGTGCTTTAAAGATAATTGGTTTTTATTTTGTGTCATTATGAACTCATGAATTGAAACATTTTGATATGCAATTAATTGTAGTTTTTAGCCTAATTTCCTGATTTTCGAAATGAGGAGATTGGATAAGGTAACCTCTAACTACCATTAACATTTTGATGTATTTATTTCTAGTCTTGTATTTACACTTGTATAAACTATTTATTTATTTGAGACAGAGTCTTGTTCTGTCACCCAGGCTGTAGAGCAGTGGTGCAGTCTTGGCTCACTGCAACCTCCACCTCTTGGGTTCAGGCGATTCTCCTGCCTCAGTCTCCTGAGTATCGGGAATTACAGGCCCCTGCCACCACGCCTGGCTAATTTTTGTATTATTTTTAGTAGAGATGGGGTTTCACCATGCTTGCCAGCCTGGTCTTGAATTCCTGACCTTGTGATCCACCCGCCTTGGTCTCCCAAAGTGCTAGGATTACAGGTGTGAGCCACTGTGCCTGGCCTATTTATTTATTTAGACAGAATCTTGCTCTGTTGCCCAGGCTGGAGTGCAGTGGCGCTATCTCAGCTCACTGCAACTTCTCCCTCTCGGGTTCAAGTGATTCTCCTGCCTCAGCCTCCTGAGTAGCTGGGATTACAGGTATGTGCCACCATGCCTGGCTAATTTTTGTATTTTTAGTAAAGACAGGGTTTCACCATGTTGGTCAGGCTGGTCTCGAACTCCTAACCTCGGGTGATCTATCTGCCTCGGCCTCCCAAAGTGCTGGGATTACAGGCGTGAGCCACTGTACCTGGCTCTGGCAACTATTTTTAGTAGCAGCTTTATTGAGATAGAATTCATATACCGTGCATTGCACCTATTAAAGTGTACCCAGTTCAGTGGTTTTTAGTGTATGCAGAGTGGTGCAGCTATAGCCACCATCAATTTTAGAACATTTTCATCACTCCAAAAAGAAGCCCTGTGCTCATTAGCATTCACTTTCCATTTTCTTCTAACCCACCCTCCCCCAACCCTAAGCAACCAAAAATCTAGTTTCTGTCTCTGTAGTTTACCTATTCTGAACAGTTGATACAAATGGGCTCATACAATATGTGGTCTTTCTGTCACTGGCTTCTTCCATGTAGCATATTTTCAAGGCTCAGTTATGTTGTACAGTAGGTCAGCATTCAGTAATATTTTTCTCAGTCATATTTCACTGTGGAGCTATACTATATTTTGTTTATCCAGTCATCTGTTTTTTTGTTGTTGTTTTTGAAATAGAGTCTTGTTCTGTCACCCAGGCCAGAATGCAGTGGCACTGTGATGGCTCACTGCAACCTCCCACTTCAGCCCCCGAGTAACTAAGACTACAGACACCGTCTACCACACCCAGCTAATTTTTGTGTTTTTTTTTTAGAGATGGGGTTTCACCGTGTTGCCCAGGCTGGTCTTGGACTTCTGGACCCAAGTGATCCTCCCACCTTGTCCTCCCAAAGTGCTGGGATTACAGGTGTGAGCCACTATGCCCACCCCACCCCACCCTGCCCTGCCCATTTATCAGTTTTGATGGATATATTTGGTTGTTTCTACCATAATATAGTAAAAAATAGATAAATAACCAGTGCGTTGGCTCATGCCTATAATCCCAGCACTTTGGGAGGCTGAGGCAGGCAGATCACTTGCGGTCAGGAGTTCAAGACCAGCCTGGCCAACATGGTGAAACCCCGTCTCTACTAAAAATATAAAAATTAGCCAGGTGTGGTGGCACGAACCTGTAGTCCCAGCTACTCAGGAGGCTAAGGCAGGGAAATCACTTGAACCTACCGGGAGATGGAGGTTGCAGTGAGCCAAGATTGCACCACTGCACTCCAACCTGAGCGACAGAGCGAGACTCTGTTTCAAAAACACACAAAAATTTGGTTTTTATCTGGCCAAAAGGACCTGAAATAAAAATAAATAAATAAATATAAAAAATTCGGTCTTTATACCCTGTTTCTTGCACATTAGCTCCCAAAACACTTGGAACCTCTGGAGTGAAAAGAGATTTTGGATGCTAACGAGTTGACTGGTGTCTAGGAGCCCCTAGATAGCTTCTTTCTGGGCTGGTTGCCAGAAAGACCAAGGCATGTGTTCGGAAAAACATTTTTTCCTCCCTTATACTCCTTTGTATTCACACTACTCTCAATACTTTTGATACCAAACCATATAGTAGGAGAAAACAAGCTGTTTTCTAATACTGTACTATCAACACAGAACACTTCTGTGACTAGATGTGTGGGGTTTTTTTTCCTATACCAAGCAATTCTCCTAATTTCCACAGATATTGGTTAGATGCCCTAAAATTGTCCTCAGTTCTGACAGTAATCTGCGTTAGCATAGACCCCACAGGTGAGGGGCTCACTTCCACAAGACTGCCTCCCACTTCAAATGCCAACCAGGTAGTAGGTCTCTGGATGAACCACAACACCTGTTAGTCTTGGCTACAAATTGGAGGTTCCCAAACCTCCTTCCCTGGGTTTGGTAATTTGCTGGAGGGCTCACAGAACCCGCTAAACGTTTACTTACTTTATTACAAAGGATATTTTAAAGGATATACAAATGAACAGCCAGATGGAAGACATACATAGGGCAATGCCTTCTCTAGCACACCCCTCCCCACAGCACTTCCATGTGTACAGCAACCTGGATGCCTTCCAAACCCCATTTTTGGGGGGTTTTAATGGAGGTCTCATTACATATGCATGATTGATTGAATCATTGACCACTGGATATTAACAACTTTCAGTCCCTCTCCCCTCCCTGGAAGTTAATGGTAAGTGAAGTGCCTTCCAGAGTCGTATTAGCAGATAATCAAACATGAGGCCCTCCTCAGGGGGATCTTGGGATCCCCCAATTTAATAGCACATTGGTCAGAAGTACAGGTGGAAACCTGGGACTTGTGACTGGCACCTGCAGTGGAGGCAGTGGCCTTAACCTGTATTACTATGCTAATTCTGGGTAGTGTCAGAATTGAATAGTAGGATACCCAGTTGGTGTCAGAACTGGTTGTTGGCATGAGAAAAGCCCAGAAATTTGGTGTCAGTAGTGTTGTGAGTAAAAACAATCCAGACCACTTTTTTGGGGGATGGGGTAGAACAGAGTCTCGCTGAGTTGCCCAGGCTGGAATGCACTGGTGTGATCTCAGCTCACTGCAACTTCTACCTCCTGTGTTCAAGTGATTCTCCTGCCTCAGCCTCCTGAGTATCTGGGATTGCAGGATTGCACCACCACACCCGGTTACTTTTTGTATTTTTATTAGAGACTGGGTTTCACCATGTTTGCCAGGCTGGTCTTGAACTCCTGACCTTGTGATCCACCCATCTCAGCCTCCCAAAGTTCTGGGATTACAGGTGTGAGCCACCACAGCCTCAGTCCACTTTTTAACTATTATGAACAATGTTTCTGTAAACATTCATATACAAGTTTTTGTGTGGACATGTTTATATTTCTGGGTATGCACTTAGGAGTAAAATGGCTGGGTCATATTGGTAACTCTGTGTTTAATTTTGTCATAAACTGCTAAGCTGTTTTCCAAGGCAGCTGTAACGTTTTTCATTTCCACCAGCAGTGTATGAGGTTTCCAATTTTTCCTCCTGTGAACAATTGTGTCCATAGTTCTTCTTTTCTTCTTCTTCTTTTAGACAGAGTCTTGCTCTGTCACCCAGGCTGGAGTGCAGTGGGGTGATCTTGGCCCACTGCAACCTCCATCTCCCGGGTTCAAGCAGTTTTCCTGCCTCAGCCTCCCAAGAAGCTGAGATTACAGGCGTCCATCATCATGCCTGGCTAATTTTTTGTATTTTTAGTAGAGACGGGTTTTCACCATGTTGGCCAGACTGGTCTTGAACTCCTGACCTTAGATGATCCACCCATCTCGGCCTCCCAAAGTGCTAGAATTACAGCTATGAGCCACTGTGCCCAGCCCCCTTTGCCTTTTTTTTTTTTTTTTTTTTTTTTTTGAGACCAAGTCTGGCTCTATCACCTAGGCTGGAATGCAGTGGCGCCATCTTGGCTCACTGCAACCTCTGCCTCTTGGGTTCAAGCAATTCTCCTGCCTCATCCTCCCAGCTAGTGGGGACTGTAGACACCTGCAACCATGCCCATCTAATTTTTGTATTTTTAGTGGAGATGGGGTTTCACCATGTTGGTCAGGCTGGTCTCAAACTCCTGACCTCAGGTGATCATCCCATCTTGGCCTCCTGAAGTGTTGGGATTACAGGTGTGAGCCACTGTACCTGGCCTACCTTTTCCTACTTTTATTTTGTATTTATTTATTTTTGAGATGGAGCTTCGCTCTTGTCATTGAGGCTGGAGTGCAGTGGCGCAATTTCGGCTCACTACAAACCTCTGCCTCTTGAGTTCAAGCGATTCTCCTGCCTCAGCCTCCCAAGTTGCTGGGGTTACAGGCATGCACCGTCACGCCCAGGTAATTTTTGTGTTTTTTGTAGAGACAGGGTTTCACCATGTTCCTCTGGCTGGTCTCAAACTCCTGGGCTCAAGCAATATTCCTGCCTCAGCTTCTCAAAGTTCTGGCATTACAGGTGTGAGCCACTGTGCCCTTCTCACTTTCTTTTTGGCGATCTTTGAAGCACAAAAGTTTTTCATTTTAATGAAGTTTAATATAGATTTTTTTTTCTTTGATTGTATGTACGTTGGTTTCATATCTAAGAAACTTCACTAATCTAAAGCCAGAACTTTACGCCTATGTTTTCTTCTAAGAGAAACAATCTTAGCTCTTATATTCAGGACTTTGATCTGTTGGATGTAATGTTTCTGCGTGGTGTAGACAGGACTCTGTCTTGATTCTTTTGTATGTTGGTGTCCATGGGTCCCAGCGTCATTTGTTGGAAAGCCTGTTCTTTAGCCCATTGAATTATCCTGGCATTACTGTCAATATCAATTGACCATGAATGTAAGTTTATTTCTGAACTGTAAATTCTAGTTCATTGATCTATGTGTCTGTCCTTATGCTAGTGCTGTAGTTTTAATTGCTATAGTAATCAAGGTCTTTCAACTTTGTTTTTCTTTTCCAAGATTGTTTTGGCTATTCTAGGTGTTGGGTTTCCATATCAGTCTTAGGATAAGCTTGTCTTGTTTGTTTGAGACAGAGTGTCACTCTATCACCGAGGCTGGAGTGCAGTGGTGCATTCTCAGCTCACTGCAACCTCTGCCTCTTGGGGTCAAGTGATTCTCCTGCCTCAGCCTCCTGAGTAGCTGGAACTACAGACATGCACCACCATGCCCAGCTAATTTTTATATTTTTAGTAGAGACAGGGTTTCACCATGTTGGCCAGGCTGGTCTCGAACTCCTGGCCTCAGGAGACCCTCCCACCTTGGCTCTACCCTATTTTTAAAAAATAGCTTTCTCAGCTTCATACTCATGTCTGATGCATCACTTATATTTGTGATGCTTTAGTTGGTTTTGAGCTTCCTAAGTTCCTGAGGTCTAACTCTCACCATTCCTGACTGATAGAACCCCCTGCTGTGTAATACCCAATGTGTCCTCTATTTTAGTACTAAAGGGACTGGATGTAAATATTTGTTTCAGTGTTTCTCTTCTATTGTTTCTTGAGAACATGGATCACAGATTGTATTCCACTGCCTTACACAATGTCTAACATATGAGAGACACTAGAGAAATACTTGTGGAATGAGTAAATGAATGTTTTGTTCTTTGCTTTTCTGGAAGCTAACTTGTTGGCTTTTATGTTTCTTTTATATTTTTCCCTGGGCTCCAAGGAGGAAGCATCTCCCTATTCCTTACTCGATATCTGCTTGAATTTCTTGACTACTCACCTTGAGAAGTTCTGTTCAGCCAGACAAGATGGAACATTGTGTCTGCAGGAACCTGGAGTATTCCCACAGGAGGTGGCTGATCGACTGCTTCAGACCATGGCTTTTCATGGTAAAATAATAATAATAATAATAAGCAGAGGAAACAAAAATTATGTGCTGTTAATTGGCATTGGATTTTCAAGTGCTACAGTGGCCATTTAATTATTTTCTTAGAAATAACTGAGAAAGCCAAATGAGCCCGATTCCAGGAATAGGAATTCATTTATTTTTACCTATCCCGCCTCTTACTGTGTACTTTAGAATAAACATTTTTCATTTTTTTTTTTTCCTTGACAGGATCTCACTCTATTACCCATGCTGGAGTGCAGTGATGGGAACACAACTCACTGCAGCCTCAACCTCCGGGGCTCAAGTGAGCCTCTCACCTCAGCCTCTTATGTAGCTAGGACCACAGGCGTGTGCCACCACGGCTGGCTAATTTCAACATTTTTCATTTCTAACGGGACAAACCTTTCTTTCTTTGTTTTTTTTTTTTTTGTTTTGTTTTGTTTTGTTTTACTCTGAGAAGTTTTTTATTTTTGTTTGTTGGTTTTTTAAGAAACATGGTCTTGTTCTGTTGCCCAGGCTGGAGTGCAGTGGCACAAAACTCCTGGGCTCATGTGATCCTCCTGATTCAGCCTCCTGTGTAGCTGGGACTACAGCTTGGCTAATATTTTTATTTTTATTTTTGTAGAGGTAACGTCTTGCTCTGTTGCCCAGGCTGGCCTTAAACGCCTGGCCTCATGCAGTCTTCCAGCCTTGGCCTCCCAAAGCACTGGAATATAGGCATGAGCCACATTCAGCTGAGAAGTCATTCTTATGTCAGAAATAACTCCTGTAACTTACATCCATTTAGAGGTTTGCCAATATAAAGCACCTTACATCTTCATTTGACAGTGGGAGGATCATTATTGTTATGGAAAAACTAATTTCTGCTTTTGACTTTTGTAATGGGAAATCACAGCCAATTTAGTACTTCAGTTTTCAAAAACCAATTCTGAGGCTGGGCATGGTGGCTCATGCCTGTAATCCCAGCACTTTGGGATGCCGAGGTGGGTGGATCACAAGGTCAGAAGTTCAAGACCAGCCTGGCCAAGGTGGTGAAACCCCATCTCTACTAAAAATACAAAAAAATTAGCCAGACACAGTAGCAGGCGTCTGTAATCCTAGCTACTTGGGAGGCTGAGGCAGGAGAATTGCTTGAACCCAGGCAGCAGAGGTTGCATTGAGTTGAGATCGCGCCACTGCACTCCAGCCTGGGCGATAGAGTGAGACTCCGTCTCAAAAAAAAAAAAGACAAAAACCAATTCTGAAAATCAGCTGGGAAGGTCTTATCTGTGTAGTTTTGCTTATGCATAGAGTATTTTTGTTACTTCAAGTTTTAATTTGAAAAAGACATATCTTTATATCTTTACAGTTTATAAACTTGTAAGTATGGAATATGATTTGTTCACAGCTATAGAATAGAATGAAATTTGGCAGTAATAATAGCTATCATTTATTGAATGCCTATGTACCAGGCATTTTACATAGATATTTGTGGGATTTTCTCAAAAACTCTGTAAGGTAGCTATTCTCATTCCCATTTACATTCAGATAAACTGAGGTTCAGAGAAGTAACTTGCTGAGGGTCATACTGTAAGTAAATAGTGGAGTACTAATTCATGTGCAAGTCTGTCCAGTATTAAATATATGCTCATCCCATGTGCGACACAGCCTTCCTACACCTATATTAGAGGTCCTGGATGCCAGTTATGGTTTATACTTTGCTGTGACTTTATACGTATAAAACTATCAAGTATAAATGCAAATATTGTGTTCCAAGGAAGAGTAGGATGAAATGAGGCTGTAACTGAGGTATTTTGGAATAATTTAGGAAAGAAGAAAACCTCTACATTCCTTGGTTTTCACAAAGTTCCTCATGCCTGCAGTCTCTGAATTTTTCCAATCTGTCATAGGAACGAGGGTAAATTTCAGTAAGTATTATATATGTTAAAGTTAAAAGTCCCTTAGAAAGCTGCACAACAATTTAAGAGATTATGCCAGTGCTAGCATTTCTTTCTAATCTCAATTTAATGATTATCCTCAGTATATTATTATTTATGTATTTATTTTGAGATGGAGTCTTGCTCATTTTCCCAGGCTGGAGTGTAGTGGCACACTCTTGGGTCACTGCAGCCTCTGTCTCCTGGGTTCAAGTGATTCTCCTGCCTCAGCCTCCCAAGTACCTGGGACTACAGGTGCTCACCACCATGCCTGGCTAATTTTTGTATTTTTAGTAGAGACGGGTTTTCACCATGTTGGCCAGGCTGGTCTCAAACTCTACCTCTGGTGATCTTCCCAGCTCAGCCTCCCAGAGTGCTGGGATTACAGGCATGAGCCACCACACCTAGCCAGTGTTCAGTATATTAGATTAAAACAAGAAAACAAGTCTTGTAAATCAAAAGAAGAAATGCTAAGGCTTTAACTTTGCCAGATTCAGTTACCCTTTTGAAATGTAACTACTGATAGCTAATAATAGTAACTAACATTTATTGAATGCTTACTATTATATGTCATACACTGTAGCAAATGCTTTATATGGATAAGATAATAGGACTGGGTTTTAAATAAGTCTAACTAAATATTTGTCCTTAGAGTAGTGTCTTGGAGAGCCTACATGCTTGAAATGTATTTTTCTACCTCTTTTCAGGCAGCCTTCAGATGAGGAAACTGAGGAACAGAAAATAACTTGTTGCCCCTAATTGTGTTACCCGAGTGTGATTACCTGTCTTATTCATCAAGAAGGGTTCTGAATTATTTAATCTCTTTATAAAATTATATCCATTGTCAAACAAGATTGGTACTACTGAGAAAATGCAAAAGAACATGTTGCCAGTTCTTGTCTCAATTTGTAAAAGTTGCTTTATACATTTTTCTGTGTGTTTGAAAATATTTATACTGGGAAAAAAGTTATTTGATTGACACTTATTTTTTATTTATTATTATTATTTTTTTTTTCTTGAGACAGAGTCTCACTCTGTCACTCAGGCTGGAGTGCAGTGATGCCATCTCGGCTTACTGCAACCTCTGCCTTCCAGGTTCAAGCTCTTGTCTCAGTCTTTGGTGTAGCTGAGGTTACAGGCACATGCCACCACACTCGGCTAATTTTTTTTTTTTGAGATTGAGTCTCGCCCTGTTGCCCAGGCTGGAGTGCAGTGGCGCAATCTCTGCTCACTGCAACTTCTGCCTCCTGGATTCAAGCAATTCTCCTGCCTTAGCTTCTGGAGTAGCTGGGACTATAGGCGCATGCTGTCATGCCTGGCTAGTCTTTTGTATTTTAGTAGAGATGGGGTTTCACTGTGTTACCCAGGCTAGTTGTGAACTCCTGAGCTCCAGCAATCTGCCTGCCTTGGCCTCCCAAAGTGCTGGGATTACAGGCGTGAGCCACCACGCCCAGCCAATTTTTGTATTTTTTTTTTTTGGTAGAGATGGGGTTTCACCATGTTGGCCAGGCTGGTTCTGAACTCCTGACCTCAAGTGATCTACCTGCCTTGGTCTTCTAAAGTGCTGGGATTACAGGAGTGATCCACTGTGCCCGGCCTTTTGAATACTTTGAAAATTGTTAATATCATACTTTTTCTCTTCTTTTTTTTTTTTTGAAATGGAGTTTCGCTCTTGTTGCCTAGGCTGGAGTGCAATGGCGCCATCTCAGCTCACTGCAACCTCCGCCTCCTGGGTTCAAGCGATTCTCCTGTCTCAGCCTCCTGAGTAGCTGAGACTACAGGCATGTGTCACCATGCCTGGCTCATTTTTTGTATTTTCATTAGAGATGAGGTTTCTCCATTGTTGGTCAGGCTGGTCTCGAACTCCCAACCTCAGGTGATCCACCTGCCTGGGCCTCCCAAAGTGTTGGGATTACAGGCGTGAGCCATGTGCCCGGCAATATTATACTTTTTAAAATAACATATTGATTCTAGAAAATACTTAACATATACATTTAAAATGTTTTACTTATTTACTCAATTCAAAGAATTAATGATACTGATAGCAGTCTTTTTGTCTATGTTAAAAATTTTTTGTTTTCTTCATTTATTTTTATTTTTTGTAGAGACAGGGTCTTGCCATGTTGCCCAGGCTGGTCTCTAACTCCTGCCCTCAAGGTAGCCTCTTGCCTTGGGCTTCCAAAGTGCTGAGATTACAGGTGTGAACCAACATGCCCCGCCTTTTTTTTTTTTTTTTTTTGATATGGACTCTCACTCTGTCGCTCAGGCTGGAGTGCAGTGGTATAGTCTTAGCTCACTGCAATCTCTGCCTCCTGGGTTCAAGTCATCCTCCTGGCTCAGCCTCCCGAATATCTGGGACTACAGGCGCCCAACACCACACCCAGCTAATTTTTGTATTTTTAGTAGAGACAGGGTTTCACCATGTTGGCCAGGCTGGTCTCGAACACCTGACTTCAAATGATCCCTGCCTTGGCATCCCAAAGTGTTGGGATTACATGCGTGAACTACCGTGCCTGGCCCTGGCCTGTTTTTTAATTGACATATAATAATTGTAGGCTGGGTGAGGTGGCTCACGCCTGTAATCCCAGCTGTTTGGGAGATCAAGGCGGGTGGATCACTTGAAGTTAGGAATTTGAGACCAGCCTGGCCAATATGACAAAACCCTGTCTTTACTAAAAATGCAGAAATTAGCCGGGCATGATGGCGCATGCCTGTAATCCCAGCTTCTAGGGAGGCTGAGGCAGAGGATCGCTTGAACCTGGGAGGTAGAGGATGCAGTGAGCTGAGATCATGTACATATTTATGGGGTATGTAATGATGCTTCAATACATATAATGCATAGTGATCAGATTGGGGTAATTAACATATTCATCATCTCAAACATTTCTTTGTATTGGGAATATTCGCTATCCTTCTGGCTACTGGAAACTATGAATTATTGTTAACTGTACTCGTCCTACAGTGTGTAAAACACTAGAACTGTTTCCTCCTGTCTAGCTGTAATTATGTATTCTGTAATAAATACCTGCCTATCCTCCCCTTCCCTCTACAAGTCCCCAGCCTCTACTAACCTCTGTTCTACTTTTTCTTCTATGAGATCACTTTTTTTAGCTTTCACATATTAGTGACAACATGCAGTGTTTAACTTTCTTTTCCTGACTGGTTTCACTTAACATAAGGTCCCCCAGTTCCATCCATGTTGCTATGAATGACAGGATTTTATTTCTTTTTGATGACTGTATAGTATTCTATTGTATATATTTACCACATTTTCTTTTGTTGTTGTTGTTGTTGTTTTTTGAGATGGAATTTTGCTCTTGTTGCCCAGGCTGGAGTGCAGTGGTGCAGTCTCGGCTCACTGCAACCTCCACCTCCCGGGTTCAAGCTATTCTCCTGCCTCAGCCTCCCATGTAGCTGGGATTACAGGCATGCACCACTATGCCTGGCTAATTTTGTATTTATAGTAGAGACAGGATTTCTCCATGTTGGTAAGACTGGTCTCGAACTCCTGACCTCAGGTGATCTACCTGCCTCAGCCTCCCGAAGTGCTGAGATTACAGGTGTGAGTCACCATCCCTAGTCCTTGTTTGTTTTTTTGAGACTGAGTTTTGCTCTTGTCACCCAGGGTGGAGTACAGTGGTGCAGTCTTGGCTCACTGCAATCTCTGTCTCCTGGATTCAGGTGATCTTCCTGGCCCAGCCTCCCGAGTAGCTGGGACTACAGGCGCCTGCCACCACATCCAACTAGTTTTTGTATTTTTAGTAGAGATGGGGTTTCACCCTGTTGGCCAGGCTGGTCTCGAACTCTTCACCTCAGGTGATCCACCCACCTCGGCCTCCCAAAGTGCTGGGATTATAGGCATGAGCCATCTGCCCTGCCCTCCACTATGTTTTCGTCTAGTGGTCTTATAGTTTTGGGTCTTACGTGTAGGTCTTTGCTTCATTCTGAGTTGGTTCTGTAAAGGTGAGAGCTGCAGGAGGTCTAGTTTCATTCTCGCTGTGGGTGTCCAGCCTTCCCAGCACGATGTATTGAACAGACTGTTCTTTTCCCTGTGAATGTCAGTGGTGCCTTTGTGAAAAATCAGTTGATTGTAGATAGTTGAATTAATTTCTGGGTTTTTTTTCTTCTGTAGTTCTGTTTATGTGTTTATGTTGATACTATGCTGATTTGGTTACTATACCTTTATAGTGTATTTTGAAGTCTGGTAATATGATGCTGCCAAGTTTATTCCTTTTGCACAGGATTGCTTGGGCTATTCAGGGTCTTTTGTGGTTCCATACAAATTTTAAGGTTTTTTTTTCTATTTCTGTGAAGAATGTCATTGGTATTTTGATGGGAATTGCATTCAATCTGTAGGTTGCTTTAAGTAGTGGGTATAAAAGCAATCTTTTATTTAATTATTTATTATTTTAAGAGACAGGGTCGGGGGAGGAGGGGGAAAGAGACAGGGTCTCACTTTGTTACCCAGGATGGAGTGCTGTGGTATGATCTTGGCTACTTTTAAATTTTTTTGTAGAGATAGTCTCACCGTGTTGCCCAGGCTGGTCTCGAACTGCTGGGCTCAAGCAATCCTCCTGCCTCAGCCACCCAAAGTACTGGGATTAACAGTTGTGAACCACCTCACTCAGCCAGTGACAGTCTTGATTAAAATAAATCTCATGCTAGAGTTTTACTTATTGAGGTCTGTGATTCTCCTGTCATAATCTTTTCTCATTGTATCTGTGTCTGCGTGCTAAAAATTTTCCAGGAAATGTGGGTGAAAGAGCTAGAAATCAGAGTGAGAATTTTACCATCTAATGATAATGTTTCTGTGTTATACTGTCAGTCTAATACAAGTTTATAGATCCTGACATGTTTAGCTTTCTGGTTTGGGTTAAAACTGAAAATTTGAAACATTATGAATTGCTTCCTTGACTAGCCAAATAAACTTTCTGGGTGACTGAAAGCTTATAGTGCTAGATTAGCACCCTATTCATTTGTAGATCACATTGTTGGTCTCTTTAGCTGTCTCTCCTAAATCAGAAAGAAATAAAAAATGCTTGGGGCACGATCCTTGTATTTATGCATCTGTATTTCACTCCTTGAAAGAAGCCCTTGAGTTGTCAGTTAGTGCATGTTGATTCCTTTTTGTTTTGTTTTTTTTGAGATGGAATGTTGCTCTGTCACCCAGGCTGGAGTGCAGTGGCGTGATCTCAGCTGCAACTTCCACCTCCTAGGTTCAAGCGATTCTCCTGCCTTAGCCTCCTGTAGCTGGGATTTTACAGGCATGCACCACCGTGCTCAGCTAATTTTTAAAATATTTTTAGTAGAGTCGGGTTTTCACTATGTTGGCCAGACTGGTCTTAAACTCCAGACCTCAGATGATCCACCTGCCTCGGCCTCCCAAAGTGCTGGGATTATAGACGTGAGGCACTACACCCAGCCAAGATTTTTTTTAAATAAGAAATAAGACAGCATGAGATCTAGAAACTGGTCCTGGGTCTGAGTCCTGGTTCCAACATTATTTGCTGTTTGACCCTGGACAAGTTACTCTGCAAGTCTGATTCCTCATCTGTAAAATGTTGATAATTATAATTCCCTCACAGGGATTATTGTGAAGATTAAATAAGACAATGAACACAACATGAATCTTGCTTTCATGGAGCACATAGTCCAGTGGGAGACACAATTAGAAAGTAAACATATATAGAATTACAGCTTGTGCCAGGTTCTCTAAGGGAGAAAGAACACTGTTCTCTTGAGAAGAGAGGTGCTTTAACTTGGATGGTCAGAGAAAGCTTCTGTAAGGTAGTGATACTAGATTGAGACCTGAATGACAAGCAGGCAAGTCAGTAATACAAAGGTAGGCCCCTTGGCACTGCCTAGGAATTCTGGAGTATTTCCCCAGTTAACTGTTTAGGGTTCCTAACAGTAGTTTCAGATGTTCTTTGCTCTTCCCAGAGTTTCTACCATTTATCTTAAAGAAAATTGAAGCCATCAGATAAAATTCCTTTAACTCCATGTAAACACAGCTTCCAATTTTTCTGAATGACCTTTTTTTTTTTTTTTTTTTTTTTTTTTTAAATAGAGATAGAGTCTCACTATATTGACCAGGTTGGTCTTCAACCCCTAGCCTCAAGGAATCCTCCTGCCTTGGCCTCCCAAAGTGCTAGGATTACAGGCATGAACCACCATGTCCAGCCCATCTTTTTTTTTTTTTTTAAATTAAAATAATTAGTTTTTGAGACAAGGTCTCATTCTGTTTCTCAGGCTGGAGTGTCGTGGCATGATCATAGCTCATTGCAGCCTTGAACACCTGGACTCGAGCAATCCTCCCACCTCAGCCTCCTGAGTAGCTGAGACCACAGGCACATGCCACCAACATCTGACTAATTTTTGTTTTTATTTTTTTTTGAGATGGAGTCTTGCTCTGTTGCCCAGGCTGGAGTGCAATGGTGCGATCTCAGTTCATTGCAACCTCTGCCTTCTGGGTTCAAGCAATTCTCCTGCCTCTCAGCCTCCTGAGTAGTTGGCATTACAGGCGCCTGCCACCATGCCCGGCTAATTTTTGTATTTTTAGTAGAGACGGGGACCATGTTGGTCAGGCTGGTCTTGAACTCCTGACCTCGGGTGATCCACCTGCCTCAGCCTCCCAGAGTGCTGGAATTATAGGCGTGAGCCACCATGCCCGGCCTTGACTAATTTTTAAAGATTTGTAACAGAGATGTCTTGCTATGTTGTGCAGGCTGATCTTGAACCCCTGGCCTCAAAGCAGTCCTCCCACCTCAGCCTCCCAAAGTGTTGGAATTACAGAAATGAACAACCATACTCAGGTTTTTTCTCCCCTAGTCAGGGTCTTACTCTGTCACCCAAGCTGGAGTGCAATCATAGCTCACTGTAATCTCAAACTCCTGGGCTGAAGCAAGCCTCCCACCTCAGCCTGCTGAGTAGCTAGGACTACAGGTATGAATCACTATGCCCGACTAATTAAAAAAAATTTTTTTTTGTGGATGGGGTCTTGCAGTGTTTCCCAGGCTGGTCTCAAACTCCTGGCCTCAGGTAATCCTCTTGTCACATCCTCCCAAAGTACTTGGATTATAAGCGTGACAGCATGACGCAGTGTGCCTGACTCATTATTTCTTTAAGTACTTTTTCACCCTACTTGCTTCTGTTCTTCAGATATTCCAGTGACACAAATATAGCTTTTCATTTTTGTTTTTTTTTCCCCATTCTGTTCTTGTTATTTAGGCAATTTCTGTTGTTTTCTAGTTCACTGATCTTTTTTCTTTATTCTCTCCATTTTATTGCTGACGCCCAAGCATTACTGTATCTTTCACGTCTAAAATTTCTATTTAGTTCTTTATATCTTCTCTTGCCATGCCGAGTCTTTATATATTCCTTTTTTTCAAGCATGTTTGTAATTGTTTACTTTTGAAAATTGCAATTTTTTTTATGGCTCCTTTAAAATCTTTGTCAAATCATTTTAACATGGCCGGGCGCAGTGGCTCACGCCTGTAATCCAAGCACTTTGGAGGCCAAGGCGGACGGATCACCTGAGGTCGGGAGTTCAAGACCAGCCTGACCAACATGGTGAAACCCCGTCTTTAAAAAATAATAATAATAATAATTTTAACATTTTTGTTACCCTACTGTTGGCATATATTGATTATCTCTTTTTCGGTTTGAAATCTTAGTATGATTCATAGTAATTTTTTATTGAAACCAGGACATTTTAGGTGATAGGAGATTTTTCTGTGTTATCTTGAGTCTCTGATGTCACTCTACCAGTGGAAGGTAGGAGCACTGCCTTGTTACTGCCAGATTGGGGTTAATGTTCTTTCTGGTTCCCCACTTGGCTTCTCTTAACACCCAAGGTGCAGGGCTATGCAGAGGCTGGAATTCTGACTCCCCACTAGGACTCTATTGATACTTCCCTAGCTGAGAGGGGTATGGGTATGTCATTTCTGCTTCCCAGTTGGCCTCTACTGACACCATGTTGGGAGGAGGTTGGGCAGTTGTAAAAGTGCTGACTTTCCACTAGACTTCTATGACAGCACTCCAGCAGGGAAGCAGGTGGAGAACTTCGTCACTGCTAGATGAGTATTAAAGTTCAGGCTGTCCAGATGGTATCCACTGACATCGTGGTGGGGGATAGTTCTTACCACCCAGCAGGAATGAAAGTCCTTGCTCTCTACTCAGACTTCTCTAACACCTCCCTTGTGGGCAGATTGGGAGAAGTAATTACAGCCTGGCAAGGGTAGAAATCTAGACCCCCATTGGAATTTGCTGGCATGGGTGGAGCCACAGTTTTTTTCTGTCATGTTTGGCTGAAATAGAGCAGTTACTGTCTACTAGCTGT
Source organism: Cheracebus regulus (assembly GCA_963574635.1). Taxonomy (NCBI): domain Eukaryota; kingdom Metazoa; phylum Chordata; class Mammalia; order Primates; family Pitheciidae; genus Cheracebus; species Cheracebus regulus. Next base: position 42,369 of record CAUYQU010076712.1, read on the forward strand.
TGTTTCCTGTCTTATTAGTTGCTCCTTTCTTGGTACTTGGGCTAGAGTGAGTGATTTTGGGGAAATTTTTTGTCTTTGCCCATTGGTGTTTCGGGGCTGCTGGCTCCTTCAACTTTAGATCTGGGATATATGACCAGAAAAAAACTAGGAACTTTACTGCATTGTTCCATGGGTCCCATGGTCCCTAGCTGATGTGCTTTCATCTCTTCACCTCTCAGAGTGATTTAGCCCCAGCTCACCTTCTCAGCCTCATTTCTTCTCTTTCATTTGCATGTTTATATCCCCAGAAATGCACCACATCTTATGGTTCTGTTTCTTATGTTCAAGCAATATAGAACTTCTTGCCATTTCATAACACTGTGATGTGTTTTCACATCTTTAAGACTTTGCTTATGTTGTATATTCTTCCTTTAATATACCTAACCTTCTTTTTCTCTCTCTCTCTTTTTTTTTTTGGAGATGGGAGTCTTACTCTGTCGCCCAGGCTGGAGTGCAGTGGTGCGGTCTTGGCTCACTGCGGCCTCTGCCCTCCCAAGTTCAAGTGATTCTCTGCCTCAGCCTCCTGAGTAGCTGGTATTACAGGCATACACTACAACACCTGGCTAATTTTTGTATTTTTAGTAGAGATGGGGTTTTGCCATGTTGGCCAGGCTGGTCTTGAACTCCTGGCCTCATATGATCGTCCACCTCAGCCTCCCAAAGTGCTGGGATTACAGGCATCAGCCACTGAGCCCCTCCTAACCTTCATCTTTGAATTCTTCCAGCATCTTCAAAGGCCTTACTCAAAGAACACCTCTTCCATCAAATCTTTTCCAGATCTCCAGTCATGATGGTTTACTTCCTTTTCTTTGTTTTTGTGGTACTTTGCTTTGTACTTGACGTTGGTATACCACGTATCTCATTTTGTTATAACTGTTTGTGTCTCTTTTACTCCCTGGAATTATGAATCCTTTGATTATAGGGGCATATCTTTATCTTTCTTTGTATCTACAACATTTAGAGTACTTGACATAAAGTAATTGTTTAATAACTGTTTGCTGAGTGGATCCCACCATGAAATTTACTCCCCTGAAATAGAGTTCAGGTAATTTGAAAGGCTGTTCTTAAAACAACAGTGTTGAATAGGAATGTAATTTTGGCTGGGTGTGGTGGCTCATGCCTGTAATCCCAGCACTTTAGTGGCTGAGGTGGGCAGATCACAAGGTCAGGAGTTCAAGACCAGCGAGGTCAGGAGTTCAAGACCAGTCTGGCCAATATGGTGAAACCCCATCTCTACTAAAAATACAAAAATTAGCCAGATGTGGTCGCATGCACCTGTAGACCCAGTTACTTGGGAGGCTGAGGCAGAAAAATTGCTTGAACCTGGAAGGCAGAGGTTGTAGTGGGCCAAGATTGTGCCACTGCACCTGCACTACAGCCTGGGTGACAGAGCGAGACTTTGTCTCAAAAAAAATTTTTTTTTTTAATTTTAAATTTACTGGTGGCTACATTAAAAAAAATAAAAAGAAACAAGTGAAACTTATTTATTGAATCCATTATATTAAAAAATGATTATTTCAACCTGTAGTCAATATAAACTTAAGATCGTTTATCTTTTTTTGTTGTATTAAGTCTTCACAATCTGGTGTATATTTTATGCTTGTAGCTGACCTCACTTTGTACCAGCTGCTTTTCAAGTGCTCTCCAGCTGTGTGTAGCTAGTGACTATGTATTGGGCAGCACAGCTCTAAAATATAATGGAGTTCTTAATACATAATTAGTACTTTTTGTCCACTTAGGCAGGTTTTACAAAAAGGCTTTTCTTGATTTTAACTATTTAACTATAATTAAATCTGCAAAATTCATTAGAGAGTAGTGCTCCCTTTTAAAAATACCTTAGTTCTAATTTAAGAGTGGCTGGCTGGCAGCCTAGCTACATCTTGAGTATGGGCCAGCTAAGGTGCCGCTTAGAATTCCTCTCTTGACTTCAGGCTATTTATTTACTATTTATTTACCTGTCCCCAATTACTCATTCACCTCAGACTGTTCTTAGACTGCCTTTTATTGGCATGATTGTTACTTCTTTCACAGTGAATGTTGTTTAGTTGATATGTGATATTGTTGAGATGTGGCTCCAAAGTATCATATGCTTGTAACACTGTTGACTGGCAGACAGGCACTTCAAGAGGTTACTTTGTTGACTTCATTTACATTCATCTGCTAGGGAGGGGCTATAATTACTAAGGGGTGTGTGTGTGTGTGTGTGTGTAAGAGACAGGGGCCAGGTGTGGGGGCTCACGCCTATAATCCTAGCACTTTGGGAGGCTGAGGCAGGTGGATCACGAGGTCAGAGTTCGAGACCAGCCTGGCCAACATCGTGAAACCCTGTCTCTACTAAAAACACAGATTAGCCAGATGTGATGGTGGGCACCTGTAGTCCCAGCTACTCCAGAGGCTAAGGCAGGAGAATTGCTTGAACTGGGGAGGCAGATGTGGTAGTGAGCTAAGATGGCACCACTGCACTCCAGCCTGGATGACAAAGCAAGACTCCATCTCAAAAAAACAAAGAGACAGGGTCTAACTTTGTCACCCAGGCTGGAGTGCAGTGGTGCAATCATAACTCACTATAACCTCGAACTAATGGTCTCAAATTATCCTCCCATCTCAGCCTCTTGAGTAGCTGAAACTATACGCATGCACCACTATGCCCAACTCATTTTCAGTTATTTTGTAGAGATGGGGTCTTGCTATGTTTCCCAGGCCTAGATCACTTTAATAAAGTTTGAGATCTGATTAGTGGTCTATTAATGAATTACAAGGCATATATATATATATTTTTAATTGCAACGGAGTTTTGCTCTTGTTGCCCAGGCTGGAGTGCAATGGTGCAATCTCAGCTTACTGCAACCTCTGCCTCCTGGGTTCAAGTGATTCTCCTGCCTCAGCCTCCCAAGTAGCTGAGATTACCAGCTAATTTTGGTATGTGCCACCACATCCAGCTAATTTTGTATTTTTAGTAGAAATGGGGTTTCTCCATGTTGGTCAGGGTGGTTTTAAACCTTAGGTGATCCACCTGCCTCGACCTCCCAAAGTGCTGGGATTATAGGTGTGAACCACCATACCTGGCCATGCATGCTAAATATATTATGTGTATATGTGTTTTTGTGTATAATTATATGTTAAGGTGAATTTAAAGGATAGGCTAGAAATGTATTGTTAACAAATCAAATACCTTAACACAAGGTTTATACCTCACTTGCGGTACATAAACTCTCCAAGTCCATAGAGGATTCTGATTCATAGTCACCCTAGAATCCAAACTGACGGAGAGTTCTTTCTCGTAAAACTATACTCTCTAGAATGTGAAGGCTCCTCATTTGTCATAGCAGGAAAAGACAGCATGGAAAATCATGCACTGGCTCTCAGGCGCTTCAGCATGCAGTCCATTGGCCAGAACTAAGCACATGGCTCCAGCTAACTCCAGGGATAGGCTGGGAAATGTAGTTGTCTGTCTGGTAAGTTAAGAACCAGATGTTAGTGGATATCAATGATGTCTACCTCAGTCCTGATTCTGCTGCTTACTAGCCCTGTGATCTTGGAAAGCCACTCTCTGAGCCCTAGTTTACTTATCTGCAAGTTGTAGGCAATAATATTCTCACCTAAATGAATTGTGATTATCAAACAAGATACTGTTACATGGGAGCACTTTGGAAATGTAAAGTGTGATGGAAATTTTAGCTATTCTTTAATTGTTTTTTGAAGTTAAAGCGCTGCTTGTTTTTTCACAGGTCTACTGAATGATGGAACTGTGGGTATTTTTAGGGGCAACCAGATGCGCTTAAAGCGAGCCTGCATTCGCAAAGCAAAGATCTCTGCTGTTGCTTTCCGGAAAGCTTTCTGTCACCACAAGTTAGTGGAACTTGATGCCACAGGTGTGAATGCTGATATCACGATTACAGACATTATCAGTGGGCTTGGCAGTAACAAATGGATCCAGCAAAATCTCCAGTGCCTGGTGCTGAATTCATTAACTCTCTCCCTTGAGGATCCTTACGAGCGGTGCTTCAGCCGGCTTTCTGGCCTTCGAGCTTTAAGCATCACCAATGTTCTCTTTTACAATGAAGACTTGGCTGAAGTTGCTTCATTGCCAAGATTAGAGAGCTTAGATATTTCTAACACCTCGATCACAGACATCACTGCTCTACTGGCCTGCAAAGACCGACTCAAGTCTCTAACCATGCACCACTTGAAATGTTTAAAAATGACAACTACCCAGATACTGGATGTTGTTCGGGAACTCAAACATCTGAATCATCTTGATATCTCAGATGATAAACAGTTTACATCAGACATAGCTCTTCGTTTACTAGAACAAAAAGACATCCTACCCAACCTTGTTTCTCTGGATGTTTCTGGGAGAAAGCACGTGACAGATAAAGCTGTTGAAGCCTTTATACAACAACGGCCAAGCATGCAGTTTGTAGGTTTGCTGGCTACTGATGCTGGTTACTCTGAATTCCTCACAGGCGAAGGACATTTGAAGGTTAGACTTTTAAAATGTATTATTTTGTCAGGCTGACCAATATCTTAGTTGCATAAGACTCTATTAAAGATGAATGTCTATGGTATATAGAACATTTTCATGAAACAGGGCCTCGTATAGTTGAAAGGCTTAGAGTCCTAATTAAAATCTCAGCTTCATGACCCAGAACAAACTATGATGTAACTTTGAGTTTTTATTTCCTTATTTGTAAAATAGATATTATTCTTACTTTGCAGAATTCTGAAGATTAATAATATATGTAAAGTACAACTCACATAGTAGGTACTGGATAAACAATAGGTCATCTTATGATGATAATGTTTAGATATTTTGAACCATTTACACATAGTGTTTCTAATGGATAACTTCAGAGAAATTAGGGACACCCCTTGTTGAATTGAATACCTAATGGGAAATCAAGTTCTCTAAGGAGATCTCTACTGTAGAAATGGTGGAATTTTGCTTTTCCTAAGGTTTCTCATGCCTAATGGTTTAAATTTAGTTTAACAAACATCAGTTGAATTTGGTAGAGCTTGGGATTAAAAAATGAAAATGAGGCGGGGTATGGCTCAAGCCTTTATTCCCAGCACGTTGGGAGGTGGAGGTGGCAGATCATTTGAGGTCAGGAGTTTGAGACCAGCTTGGCCAACATGGTGAAACTCTGCCTCTACTAAAAATACAAAAATTAGCCAGGCATGTGCTTGTAGTCCCAGCTACTCAGGAGGCTGAGGCAGGAGAATCACTTGAACCCAGGAGGTGGAGGTTGCAGAGAGCCAAGATTGTGCCGCTGCTCTCAAGCCTGGGTGACAGAGCAAGACTCCATCTAAAAAAAAAAAAAAAAAAAAAAGAAAGAAAATATATGCCTCCAAGGAGCTTAACCTAATGGGAGCAGTGATTATATGATTACAAATATATTTTTATATTTATTTAGAACTACTTACATACTTTTATACATATATGCTTTAAATCATATATATATATATATATTTGGAGATAGAGTCTCACTCTGTCACCTAGACTCTAGTGCAGTGGTGTGATCTTGGCTGTAAAAGCCTATAAAGGCATGAGCCACTGTGCCCGGCCTAATTTTTTTATGTTTTTGTAAAGATGGGGTCTTGTGATTCTCCCACCTTGACCTCCCAGAATGTTGGGATTACAGGTGAAGACCCTGTGCCTAGCCTGGCTTTCTTACCATAGAATTTCCAGCTCTGTCTTCAGTTTCCCCACTAGATTTTCTCTTCTCACTATTTCTCCATTCAATGTTCTCTTCTCACTATTTCCCTACTCAGTTTTCTCTTCTGTCACCATCAGTTTCCTGAACCTTCGATTTCTCCACAACTAGAATTCTTATATTTGTTGGCCACCTTATCCCATACTTGGATAATCTACCAAGCCGTGGCTCCCAGCTCCTGAGAACACTGAAAATCTGCTAAACCCAATGTTAGTTCTTACTCTTCATTTTATTTGACCTTGGCAAGGTAAAATGGTGTTTGACACAGTTGATCTTGCCCTCCTCCTTGAGATACTTTTTTTTTTTTTAAAACTTAGCTTCCAGGATATCATACTTGTCTTGTTTTCTTCCTACTTGTCCTGATACTGAGCCTCGATTTCCTTTGTTGGTTCTTCCTCATCTTCCAGACTTCTGTTAGAGTGCTCTATACCTCATTCCTTAAATCTATATGCTGATGACTCCTAAATTTGTGTCTTAACTTAGATCTCTCCCTTGAACTCAGACTCCTATATCAAACTCCAGTAATCAACATGCAGTGAAGGTACAAAAATGTTTTTTGGCCAGGGATAGCGGCTCATGCCTTTAATCCCAGCACTTTGGGAGGCTAAGGTGGGAGGATTTCTTGAGCTCAGGATTGGAGTCTTGAGACCAGCCTGAGCAACATAGTGAGACCCCCATCTGACACCTGTAATCCCAGCAAATTGGGACTCCAAGGTAGGCAGATTACTTGAGGTCAGGAGTTTGAGACCAGGCTGGCCAAGGTGGTGAAAAACCGTCTCTACTAAGAATACAAAAATTAGCCAGGTGGCAGGCGCCTGTAATCCAATCTATTTGGGAGGCTGAGGCAGGGGAATTGCTTGAACCCGGGAGGCGGAGGTTGCAGTGAGCCAGTGTTGTGCCACTACATTCCAGTCTGGGTGACAGAGCAGGTCTGTGTCTCAAAAACAAAAAACAAAACAACAAAAAGATATTTATGTTTTAGTATCCCTTCATTTGAGGAACTCTAGTGGAGAAGATATAGACTAATTTAAAAATAGATTTAGTTAGCCAGATGCGGTGGCTCACCCCTGTAATCCCAGCACTTTAGGAGAAAAAAGAAGATGCTTATAATTTGAGCAGCCAGATGTGAGGGTTTGTCACTGGCTAGAGAAGTGTTGTTCACTGAATAAACCATATAGGCAATAAAATTATCTTAGAGCACACCTATAATCCTAGCACTTTGGGTAGTGAAGGCGGGCGGATCAGTTGAGGCCAGGAGTTTGAGACTAGCCTGGCCAAAGTGGTGAAACCCCGCCTCTACTAAAAATACAAAAAGAATCAGCTGGGTATGGTGGCAGGCGCCTGTTGTCCCAGCTACTCAGGAGGCTAAGGCAGGAGAATCGCTTGAACCCAGGAGGTGGAGATTGTAGTGAGCTGAGATTGTGCCACTACACTCCAACCTAGGCAGTAGAGACTCTGTCTCAAAAAAAAAAAAATTGTCTTAGAGTATATAACATTCCAGTAACAAAAGTTCTTTAATTTTACATTCAAGGTAACTTCAGGATACATTTCGTATAAGAGATTTATGAAGTTGTTGGAACCAACAAAATATGGGTAAATGAAGAATAAAGACTGATTTATTTTGTTTCCCTCTTACAGTTTTTTTTTAAATTTCATATTTCAGTGTTTTTTCTGAATTTATAAGAAAAAGTTCTGTGTGATTCAATGAGTTGAACGCTTGGAAAAATTTTATTATTAAATACGCATTTGTACATGTGAATATGTAGTTAAAACCAGTTTGTATGCATATGTTCTACATAAATATTAAGTTTAAAAAGCATTTAAAGAAGTAAAATAATGGAGGCTGGGCACAGTGGCTCATGCCTGTAATCCCAACACTTTATGATTCCGAGGCAGGCGGATCACTTGAGGTCAGGAGTTCCAGACCAGCCTGGCCAACATGGTGAAACCTCATCTCTACTAAAAATACAAAAATTAGCCGGGTGTGGTGATGTGCACCTATAATCCCAGTTACTCGGGAGGCTGAGGCACAAGAATTGCTTGAATCCAGGAAATAGAGGTTGCAGTGAGCCAAGATGGTGCCAGTGTACTCCAGTCTGGGTGACAGAGTGAGACCGTGTCTCAGCGAAAATTTTAAAAAGTAAAGTAGTGGAAGTAAAGAAACTTTTATTATTATTTCAACATGATAGAAATTCTCAATCTGTGTCATGTGACATATATCAATACTGTAGTCTAATTCATTTCAGACTTTTGTAGCCTATCATATTAATGGTTGAAATGTCAGCCATGATACATCCCTTCATTTCCTCAAAGCTGCATATTCCAGTCTGAATATTATATGCTTTTTTATTTTTTTGAGAAAGAGTCTCTCACTCTGTTGCCCATCATGGAGTGCTGTGGCACAATCATGGCTTACTGCAGCCTCAGATTCCTGGGCTCAAGCAGTCCACTTCAGTCTCCCAAGTAGCTGGGACTACAGGCATGCACCATCACACATGGCTAATTTTTCTTTTATAGAGACAGGGTCTTACTATGTTGCCCAGGCTGGTTTTGAACTCCTGGACTGAAGCAGTCCTCCTGCCTCTAGCTCCCAAAGTGCCGGGATTCCAGACATGAGCCATCATGTCTGGCTGAATATTATATGTTTATATGAAACTTAATTACTGAGTAATATATTTTTTAAAGTATTTGATTACTTTTGTGTCACCCTGTATAATGTTACTGCCAAAAAACACTAAATCTTCCCCTTATTATAAGATAATCTCTCTAAATGACATTTTTTGGCATTTTAAAAATCTTTATTATAAAATAAAATAGATACAAAGATGATAAATAATTACGTAGCTTAATGAGTTGAAAATAAAATGAACACATTTAAGACCATCACTCAGGTTAAGTAACAGAACTTTGTCAGCTACCCCAAAGTTCTTCCATGTGCCCCATCCTGGACACGACTCCCTCCTTCTCCACAAAAGCCACCTCTGTTCTGACCTTAATAGTAATCATGTCCTTTCATTTCTTTCTTTTTTTTTTTTTTTTTTATATTTTTAGTATATAAAGGGTGTAAACATGTTGTTAAGGTGACCTAAATTTATAAACCATCCTTTGCCTACCAAAGTTGTGGGATTACAGGCTTGAGCCACTATACCTGGCCATTTCCTTTCATTTCTTTATAATTTTATGACCCAACTAGTGAGGCACTTGGTTAATCTTGCCCGTTTAAAATTATTTGATGTCTTTTTAGTGTCTTTTAGTTTATAGATACCTTCTCCTTCATCCCTTTCTTTTCCTTATAATTTGTTCATTGAAGAATTTATCCTTTTGATTTGTAGTTTCCCCCAGTCTAGATTTTATTGTATTTGTTGTTGTTTTGTAGAGACAGAATCTCGCTATGTTGCCCAGGGCAGTCTGAAACTCCTGGGCTTAAGTGATCCTCCTGCCTCAACCTCCCAAAGTGCTGGGATTACAGATATAAGCCACTCTGCCATCCTGGATTTTGCTGATTGTATACTAATGGTGCATTTTTCTCTTATTTTCTGCAAATTGGCAGCTGGATTTGGAGGCTTAATTAGACTCGTGTTTGATCCCTTTGGCCAGACCCTTAAGTGTTGTATTCTTTCATTGGGAGGTGCATTAATATCTAGTTGAGTCTCTTTCTGTGATGTTAGCAGGTATTGACACTTAGTAGCTAGATCTATTAATTCACTGGGGATTATGGTGATATTTTAATCATTTATTTTTCACTTATTAGTTGGATTACTTTTATAAAGAGCCACTTTCTATTATCTATATTTGGTTGCCAGTGGTACATGAATCACATTTTAAGATAAGTATATTAACCTGTGTAACTGAGAAATCCCTAGAAAGACTTAATTTGAACAGAACCTCTTGGTGCTGAAAAGGAGCATGATAAATCTGGGGAAATTAATTGATGCATTTATTTGATGAATACTTATGGAGTACATATTCTGAGCCAAGCATAATGCCAGTTATTGGGGTACAGTGGTGAATGGATCAATTTAGTGGGGGGAGATTATGATAATAGCTATGAAAGAGATGTTTCAGGGGATCTAATTTAAATCGGTGGCTCAAGGAAGACTTCTCTAAGAAAGTCTCCTTAACTTGAATAAGGAAGGATGAGTAGAAATTAGTCAGGCAAAGAGAGAAAGGAAGTTTTCAGAGAAAACATTGTATGAGTGGTCTTTTGCTGAGAAAAAGCTTGACTTAAGGAAAGAAGAGGAAAAAAGGTTACATAGCTTTAACATTGTGGGCTGCGGGTGAGGATTAAGAGGCAGATAGGATCCTAATCAAGTTGTAGGGCCTTATAAATAGTGTTAAGTATCTTGAGATTTATTTTAGGTATAATACCAAAAATTTCACCCGTGGTCTTATGCTAGGTCCTGAGCCTAATATACATCTCTTCAAGACAAATAAACCTTTTTAAGATGAATAATCTGGGTAGATTGGAAAGTATAATCATTTTTATTTGATTCGAGTTTTGTGTAACTATCCTAGAGGCCATGTATACAAATGATATTTATTTATTTATTTATTTAGAGATGGAATCTTGCTGTGTTGCCCAGCCTGAAGTACAGTGGCTTGATCTCAGCTCACTGCAACCTCCACCTCCTGGGTTCAAGCTATTCTCCTGCCTTAGCCTTCTGAGTAGATGGGATTACAGGCACATGCCACACCACGCTTGGCTAATTTTTGTGTTTTTAGTAGACACAGGGTTTCACTGTGTTTGCAAGGGTGTTCTTGAACTCCTGACCTCACGTGATCTACCCTCCTTGGTCTGCCAAAGTGCTGGGATTACAGGTGTGAGCCACTGTGACCAGCCACATCTAGTTTCCCTAACTAGATAGAGAAAGTTAGAGAATTCTAAAAGCTAATCTTCTGGTTATGTTCACAGGTGTCTGGAGAAGCCAATGAAACTCAGATTGCAGAAGCACTGAAGCGGTACAGTGAACGAGCTTTCTTTGTTCGGGAAGCTCTATTTCATCTGTTTAGTCTGACTCATGTGATGGAAAAAACAAAGCCAGAAATTTTAAAGGTAAGAATAAGAAACTGGATATGAAATTTTTGAAGTGATCTCCTTGTGCAGATAATTTTTTGAAGAAAATTGGTGAAACTTTGCATATAGTCTTTTTCTATTTATAATGTGATTGATGATGTGTGAATTATTAGCCACAAATGAGAGGTAAGATAGTTGTACAATGTTATTGAAGTTTTATAGTAGTCTCATTAAGCAATATAAATGTCTTGTAGTACATATTTATCTACCTAAAACCAGTGACCACTGTGATATTTTATCACCAGCTACTGTAGAAAATGAAAGTACAGACTGGATGTGGTGGCTCACGCCTATAATCCCAGCACTTTGGGAAGCTAAGGTGGGCAGATCACGAGGTCAAGAGATTCAGACCATCCTGGCCAACACGGTGAAACCCCATCTCTACTAAAAATACAAAAATTAGCTGGGTGTGGTGGCATGTCCCTGTAGTCCCAGCTACTCAGAGGCTGATGCAGGAGAATCGCTTGAACCCGGGAGGCAGAGGTTGCAGTGAGCCAAGACTGTGCCACTGCACTCCAGCCTGGGTGACAGAGTGAGACTCCGTCTCAAAAAAAAAAAAAAAAAAGAAAAGAAAATGTCTCAGCTAGCCCATGCCTTATAAAAAATTTAAAAAGTAAAGAAAATTAAAGTATGTGACTGGAATCAGGACACTGTATTGTATATTAATCCTATATTGCTTCCCAAATAGATTTTTTAGAAATACAGTATTGAGCTATGTGTGGTAGCTTATGCCTGTAACCCCAGCACTTTGGGAGGCTGAGACAGGTAAGTAGCTTGAGCCCAGGAGTTCGAGACCAGCCTGAGCAACATGGCAAAACTCCATTTCTACAAAAAGTATAAAAAATAAAAAGAGCTAGGCATGGTGGCTCACACCCATGATACCAGCACTTTGGGAGGCCTAGGTAGGCGGATCAGGAGGTCAGGAGTTCAAGACCAGCCTGGCCAACATGGTGAAACCCCATCTCTACTAAGGACACAAAACAAATTAGCTGGGCGTGGTGGCATGTGCCTGTCATCCCAGCTACTCAGGAGGCTAAGGCAGGAATTGCTTGAACCCGAGAAGCGGAGGTTGCAGTGAGCCAAGATCGTGCCATTGCACTCCAGCCTGGGCAACAGGGTGAGACTGTCTCGAAAGAAAGAAAGAGAGAGAGAGAGAGAGAGAGAGAGAGAGAGAGAGAGAGAGAGAGAGAGAGAGAGAGAAAGGAAGGAAAGGAAGGAAGGGAAGGAAGGAAGGAAGGAAGGAAGGAAGGAAGGAAGGAAGGAAGGACGGACAAAGAAAATATCAGAATTCCATAAGGCACTTTCCCATGCTATTTAGAACCTACTGTGCATTCATAACTGATCTACATTACTCCCCAAGTATTTTTTTTAAGACACAGGGTCTTACTGTGTTGCCCAGGCTAGAGTGCAGTGGCAATTCACAGGCCTCAAATTCCTGGGCTCAAGCAATCCTCCTGTCTCAGCCTCCCAAGTAGCTAGGACTACAGGTATACATGACAACACCCAGCTATTTTAACCAAGCCAGTTTTTGAAGGACAAGAAAGGAGATTTCTTCATTTTATTGAATGCTTAGGGCAATGTTTATCAAAATGTGGTCCTTTGGGCCAGGACACAGGTAGCTTTGGGATGGTGAGGCAGGCAGGTCACTTGGGGCCAAGAGTTCTAGACCAGCCTGGCCAAGATGGTGAAACCCCATCTCTACCAAAAATACAAAAAAGTAGCCAAGTGTGGTGCATGCCTATAGTGCCAGCTACCCAGGAAGCTGAGGCACAAGGAACCTGAGAGGCTGAGGTTACAGTGAGCTGAGATCGTGCCACTGCACTCCAGCCTGAGTGACAGAGCAAGACTCCCTTAAAAAAAAAAAGTGGTCCTTTAACCACTAGAAGTCTAGGATATTGCTTATTCAAAAAGCATATTTGTGGCGGGTGCAGTGGCTCATGCCTGTAATCCCAGTACTTTAGGAGGCCAAGGTGGGAGGATCACAAGGTCTCCAGGAGATGGAGACCATTCTGGCCAACATGGTGAAACCCTGTCTCTAACAAAAATACAAAAATTAGCCGGGTGTGGTGGTGTACGCCTATAGTCCCAGCTACTTGGGAGGCTGAGGCAGGAGAATTGTTTGAATCCAGGAGGCGGAGATTGCAGTGAGTCAGGATCACGCTACTGCACTCCTATCTGGTGACAGAGCGAGACTCCATCTCAAAAAAAAAAAAAAAGCATATGCATGGCCAGGCCTGGTGACTCACACCTGTAATCCCAGCACTTTAGGAAGCCAAGGCAGGCAGATCACTTGAGCTCAGGAATTCCAGACCAGCCTGGGCAACATGGCAAAACCTCATCTCTACAAAAAAAATACAAAAAATTAGCCAGGTGGTGGCATGCACCTGTAGTCCCATCTACACAGGACACTGAAGCTGGAGAATTCCTCAAGCCTGGGAGGCAGAGATTGCAGTCAGCTGAGATTACACCACCACACTCCAACCTGGGTAACAGGAGTGAAACCTTGTCTAAAAAAAAAAAAAAGGACATTTGTAAACCCCATCCCAAGAAATTTAGATTCAGTATGGTTAGATGAGGCACAGGAATCTGTGTTTTAATAAGCACCTAAGATAATTCTAATGTAATTCTTATGCACAGTCAATTTTGAAAACCAGTGAGCATAGGACTATATTATATTTGGCACCTTGTTTAGTGGGCACAATTCCAAGAGATAGGTTTTATCTTATGAAATTGAGGTTTTGTGACATTAAGTAATAATAAGTCAGTGGCAGAGCCAGAATTTGACCTCCTTGATGTCTTAAATTCTGAGAATAAGGTGCTTGGGTAAGAACCAGTAACATCTTGGTCCTTAGGATATTATCACTAACACCTGTCACTTCTTCCAGAGGTTGGCACTTGGTATATGAATTGTCTTTTTTGGGGGGGTTTTGATTACTGTGAACCAAACAACAAAGGACTAGATCTCTAGTCTTGATCTGAAATATTAATTCAGACTTTCAGAGAATGATTCAGAGATAAACGAAAGAATATAGGCTATTTATTTATTTATCAAAGTAGCATCTCACTCTGTCACCCATGCTGGAGTGCAGTGGTATGATCACGGCTCACTGCAGCCTTGACCTTCCTCCTGGGTTCAAGCGATCCCTCTGCCTCGCCTTCAGAGTGGCTGGGACTGTAGGCATATAACACCATGTCTGGCTGAATTTTAAAATCTATTATTATTATTATTATTATTATTATTATTGCTTTTTGGTAGAGATGGAGTCCCACTATGTTGCCCAGGCTGGTCTCGAATTTCTGGGCTCAAGTGATTCTCCTGCCTTGGCCTCTCAAAGTGTTGGGATTATAAGAGTGAGCCACTTATATTTTTTTTAAAGATACAGGATCTAGCTCTATTGCCCAGGCTGGAGTGCGGTGGGACACGATCATAGCTCACTGCAACCTCAAACTCTTGAGCTCAAGCAGTCTTCTGCCTCAGCCTCCCAAATGGATAGGACTGTAAGTGGGTGCCATCACACCTGGCTACTTTAAAAAAATTTTTTAAATAAATAAATTTATTTAATTAAATTAGTTAATTAATTTATGAGACAGTGTCTCACTCTGTTGCCCAAGCTAGAGTGCAGTAGTATGATCATAGCTCACTGTAACCTCAAACTCCTGGGCTCAAGCTGTCCTCCTGCCTAAGCCTCCTGAGTAACTAGGACTACAGGCCCGCGCAACCACACCCAGATAATTTTGTAGAGAAAGGATCACACTACATTACACAGGCTAATTTAAAAAAATTTTTTGTAGAGACAGGGGTCTTGCTGTGTTGCCCAGGCTAGTCTCAAATTCCCGACCTCAAGTGATCCTCCTGCCTTGACCTCCCAAAGTTCTGTAATTATAGGCATAAGCCACTGCACCTAGGCTAGGCAATTCCTTTGTGTGTGTGTGTGTGTGAGACAAAGTTTCACTTTGTCACCCCGGCTGGAGTGCAATGATGTGGTCTCGGTTTCAGTTCACTGCAACCTCTGCCTCCCGGGTTCAAGTGATTCTCCTGCCTCAGCTTCCCAAGTAGCTGGAACTACAGGTGTGTGCCACCACACCCAGCTAATTTTTGTATTTTTAGTAGAGACAGGGTTTCACTAAGTTGGCCAGGGTGGTCTTGAACTCCTGACCTTGTGATCTGCCCGCCTTGGCCTCCCAAAGTGCTGGGATTATGGGAATGAGCCACTCTGTCTGGCATTCCCCACCCTTTTTTTTTTGAGACTAAGTCTCACTCTGTTGCACAGGCTGGAGTGCAGTAGCATCATCTCAGCTCACTGCAACCTCTACCTTCCCTGTTCAAACCATTCTCCTGCCTCAGCCTCCCAAGTAGCTGGGGTTTTAGGTGCCCACCACCACACCCAACTAATTTTTGTATTTTTAGTATAATGGGGGTTTCACCATGTTGGCCAGGCTGGTCTTGAACTCTTGACCTCAAGTGATCCACCCGCCTCGGCCTCCCAAACTGCTGGGATTACAGATGTGAGCCACCATGCCTGGCCAAGGCAATTCTTATAGAGAATTTTTTTGCAAAGGGAAACAAAGAAAAAAGACGGCAATTGTTTGAGGACATGAGATTAAAAGAGGGACGTTTTGATTTTTTAATTTTTAAAAATTGAGGTGGACTCTCCCTTCGTCATCAGGCTGAAGTGCAGTGTTGTGATCTTGGCTCACTGCAACCTCCGACTCTCTAGTTCAAGTGATTCTCCTGCCTCAGCCTCCCAAATAGCTCGGATTATAGACATGCACCACCACACCCAGCTAGTTTTTGTATAGTAGAGACAGGGTTTCACCATATTGGCTGGAATGGTCTCAATCTCTTGACCTCGTGATCCACCCACCTTGGCCTCCCAAAGTGCTGGGATTATAGGCATGAGCCACCACTCTCAGCCTGATTTTTTTTTTAGTGGGAAAAATACAGCTTGTTTGTATCCTGATATGAATGATCCAATACAGAATAAAAAATTGATGTAGAAGTAGGAGGGGTGAACAGCTTCAGTAGACAAGACAAGAATGATCTCATACATACATGGAAGGATTAGTTTTACAAAGGACCCCCAAAAGATCCCTTATGATAGCAGGCAGGAAGGTGACATGTATATGTATGTAGGCTGGTAAGTGGGATACATGTAGTAGTGAGAATCTGAAGTTGTTTTCTGGTTGCTTCCGTTTTCTTTTTTTCTTTTCTTTTTTTCCTTTTCTTTGGAGGCAGGGTCTCACTCTGTCCCTCAGGCTGAAGTGCAGTAGTGTGACCATGGCTCACTACAGCCTCTGCCTCCCAGGGCTCAGGTGATCCTCCCACCTCAGTGTCTCGAGTAAATGGGACTATAGGCATGCACTACTATACCCAGCTAATTTTATTTATTACTTTTTTGAGACGAAGTTTCACTTCTTGTCTTTCAGGCTCTAGTGCAATCGCAGTATCTTGACTCACTGCAACCTCTGCCTCCTGAGTTTAAGCCATTCTCTTGCTTCAGTCTCCCAAGTATCTGGGATTATAGGCACGTGCCACCATGCCCAGCTATTTCTATATTTTTAGTAGAGATGGGGTTTCACCATGTTGGCCAGGCTGGTCTCAAACTCCTGACCTTGGGTGATCCACCTGCCTTGGCCTCCCAAAGTGCTGGAATTACAGGTGTGAGCCACTGCGCTTGGCCCCCAGCTAATTTTTCTATTGTTTTATAGAAATGGGGTTTCACCATGTTGCCCAGGCTGGCAGTTTTCTTAGTGTAGTTGAAAGCAAGATCTTCAACTGATAGTGAAGAATGGGAAGGATTCATTGGAGGTTTGAGGGGAGGGGAAAAGTGAGAAATAGTTTCTTCTAGGCCAGGGGAAGTTAATGGATTTTATTGCACTCTAACCTCAGCAGTGTTCTCAAGGAACCGAAGATTGAGATTTGAGATGAAGTGTGCTCTATTCAAGTCAGTGAGAATTTATTCACTGGCTTCCATATAACAGGCACCACAGTAGGTCTTGGGAATACAAAGATGAGTGACCCGTGTTGAAAAGATTCATTAGCTTTCAGAAAACCTCTAGATGTGAATAACTGGATACCTGCCTTGATGAAATAGACTGGAACGGTTTGTGAGTAACTGCTATGTCCTGGGCTCTTTGCGCATGAGGATGAAAAAGAAACTTAATGATGATCGCTTCTCCCCCTTTTGGCTAAGATCAAGTGAAGAAACTTAATGACGTCTTTGAAATTAGTATAGATCAACAAAATACTCCTGCTCTGTGAAGAGGGCTTGTATTTATAATGTGAATTAAGAGGACTAATTTTTTTTTTCCAGCTTGTGGTTACTGGGATGAGAAACCACCCTATGAATTTGCCAGTGCAACTGGCTGCAAGCGCCTGTGTATTTAACTTAACCAAGCAGGATCTTGCTGCAGGAATGCCTGTCCGACTCCTGGCTGATGTGACCCATTTGCTGCTCAAAGCCATGGAACATTTTCCCAATCACCAGCAGGTAAGCTTATGTGAATTCCTTTTCAAATAGTCCTTGTAGTGTCTTCTACTCATCTCCTGCAGTTCAGTTTAAATAGTCCAAGGCTGGAAATTTAAATGCCATTGGACTAAGTGTAGGACAACAGAGAAGTGGACACCTAAAGAGTACATTCCCTGCCTAAAACCACTTCAGTCCATATGTTGGGGGACATAGTACAAGCCATACAAAACTCATCTTCCTCCTAGATCTTGAGTTTGTGATCATTTCAGCAGAAATGCACAGAGGATCTGTTCTGGGCTAGGCAGCATCAAATACTGGGATACAGAAATGAGTAAGACATGTCTTTTCCCTTTCTAGCCATATGGTAGACGATGTAACCTGTCTTATACTCAGGATGAATACTAAAAATGTTGCTTAAAAATTTTTTTAGATCATTTGAAATTGACCATTGAGTTGGCAAGTAAGTAAAAAATACTCAGAGGCCCAAAACCAAGTAAAAATGGCAAACCACATTGGTGAGTGGTTCATTAAAGCCAGCTTCCCTCATTGAAGGCAGTTGCCAAACTAGATGAAATTTAGGCTTTGATTTTCATGGCCTCTGGAAGCCCGTCAGACAGAAGACTCCTATGACTCCCTCCCCAAAAGGATACTTTCCTACTAAATGGGAGCTATAGATAAATGTGCCTATGTTAGAGAAACAACAAAAGAATAAACCCAAACGAGGAAGGAATAACAAAGATGAAAGTAAAAATTAATAAATTAAAAATATACCATTATTTTAGAGAGGATCAATAATTCCAAGAATTGGTTCTTTGAACATATTTAATAGTATTGAAAACTCATTGGCAAGGTTGATCAGGGAAAAATGAGAAAGGTTGCATATAAAATAAATAAGATTAGGAAATGGGGTTGGGGAAATGGGAAGTCACTGTAATAGGTATAGGGTTTCCTTCTGAGGAGATGAAAATGTTTGGGATGATGAAATTGTGATGGTTGCACAACATATATACACAACAGTATACTAAAATCCTTCAAATTGTGCACTTTAAATAGGTGAATTGTATGGTACATGAACTGTATCTCAATAAAGTTGTTATATATTTTTAAAAACAATGTTCACAATAGGCTAGACATGGTGGTTCATGCCTAACCTGGGTAATATAGTGAGAGACCTGTCTCTACAAATAATAAAAAAAATTTAAGAGCAACTCAATTAAAAAAAAAATCCTGGGAACTCACCTGTTATTTGGAAATGCAAATACTGTAAGCTATTATGTAATTATCTTCAGCCATTTTAACTAAGTGCTACAGAAACTTGAGCATGATTAATTCTGCCAGCTGGATTGGTGTATGGACAAAGGTACCAGGCCGGATTTCAAACGGGAAGTGACATTGAGTCACATCTTGAAAAATGAATGAGATTTCACATGGAGAACAGCAGAAAAACAGTGGACCTATATTTGAATGTGCAGGCATTCCTGGAAGGGCAAGTTGCATGTGACTGGAGTGTAGGAAGGGCAGTATAGGATGAGGTCAGTGATATCCAGATTAGGGCTAGGTTTGATGAATGCCAGCATAGAAAATTCTTGATTCCACATTGAATTCCTGAAAAAAAAAAAAAAAAATTAAAACTCTTGAATGCTTGCATAGTTCAGGCTGTAGCCCCCAAAATCAAAACTCTAGCTGGGCAGAAATGGAAGACTACAGCAAAAGTCTTCCTCTTTTCTGTTTTTGCGTTTGGTGGTTTTCAGATGCAGTAAGGCTTAGATTCAGCAAAATTTATCTTCTGTTATTACTTTAGCCATTAGTTAAATTAAGCTTAGCAGCTCTTTATTGAATTCAGACTATGTGCACCTGTGCTAAGTTCTTTGTTTGTTTGTTTGTTTGTTTTTGAGATGGAGTGTCACTCTGTCGCCAGGCTGGAGTGCAGTGGCATGATCTCTGCTCACTGCAACCTCTGCCTCCTGGGTTCCAGCGCTTCTCCTGCCTCAGCCTCCTGAGTAGCTGGGACCACAGGCATGTGCCACCATGCCCGGCTAATTTTTGTATTTTTAGTAGAGATGGGGTTTCGCCATGTTGACCAGGATAGTCTCGCTCTCTTGACCTCGTGATCCTCCCGCCTCGGCCTCACAGTGCTGGGATTACAGGCGGGAGCCACCGCTCCTGGTCCACCTGTGCTAAGTTCTAAGCATTCAGATACAGGAACACATAATGTAGGACATGTGGTAAGTGCTAAGAGAAACAAGTGCTATTGGGAGCCCAGGAGGAGCACTTAGGACAATGAAAATTAGGGGCTGTGCACTGTGGCTTGCGTTTAATCTCAGCACTTTGGGAGGCTGAAGCAGGAGGATCACTTGAGCCCAGGAGTTCGAGGCTGCAGTGAGCTATGATTGTGCCGCTGCATTCTAGCCTGGTGACAGAGCAAGACCCTGTCTCAAAAACAACAAACCCCACCCCCCAGAAAAAATTAAGACGTCTTCCTCAGTGAGGTAATATCTTCGCCCTGAGTTGAATTGTGAAGGAAAATTAGGAGTTTTCCAGGTAAATGAACAGGAGGGATGGTCTTTCTAAGCAGAGGTAATTAGAATAGCATTATTGCCTTTCTTATTTCTTTCTTTTTTGTTTGTTTTTAGAAAGTGATTTATTTAAAGAGAGAAGGAAACAGGAGAAGGAGAGAGAAAGGAACAGCTAACTCTCACGCTGAGAGAATCCAGAAAGATGGAATCCAGGAGAGGAAAGCAGCTTCCACACTGAATGGAAGGGAATAGAGAGAGATGGAGTTTAGGAGGAGAAGACAGGCTTCCACGAGAGAATGTGGAAGGGGACACCAGAGGGGAAATCCACGAGAGAGAAAAACAGCTTCCACAAAGGGAATGTTCGTGGAAGAGGACCCAAACATGGAGTCCCTCCCTGCCTTTCTTATTTCTATGGATCCTGTACAAATTATTGTGTTTATTTGGGAGGAGAAAAATGGTGATGGAGGAAAGTTGTGCCACTAATCTGCCACATTATGATTTAAATTTTAGGGGAGTTAAATGGATCCTCAAGCAGAGTCTGTCCTAGCACCTTGACCACCTGCGATGAATATAAAACTTCCTGAGAAACCCTCTTAATTAATTACACTTGTACCTAACCCGTTCTGTATAATTCCCCTGGGATTTAGTACCACTTTGCCTTTTTTCTGCCATTTCTGGTATTACATAATCTTTCTACATCGTCCATGAAGCAAATAAGGTGTTCATTTTATGTGTTTTTCTATTTCTTGACTAGCTGTATATATCCCATTAATCTGAGTTTTGCCTTCTATGATTGAATTCCCTTATATTAGTCTTATTTAGATAAGAAATCTTCCAATTATACACCAAAACCTTAAAATATATTAAAGCCATTTGTCCAAAGAAAAAAAATTATTAGACACTATGACTTTTTTTTAAGCCCACACTTATTTTCTTATTTTGCTTCATGGGAATAACTTGAATCACCTTTCTGTTATGATGATGCACCTTGACTCTGTCAATAAATTATTTATTTTTATTTACTATTGTTTAATTGTACTGGTCTAAACTTTATTTAAAAGATAGAGCCAAGTCTATCAGTCACTCTTTAGAGGCCATTGTGTAGAACGCTAACCCCATGTACTGTATGTTAGAGTCAGACTGTCTTCCAAGCAGGCTCGCCTATATTCTTTTATGCTATATCAACAAGTAAAACTTTGAGCCATTGTTTTTTGTCACTCTCTCCATCTCAAAAAATACAGAAGGCAAGGTTACTTCATAGGCCACCAGAAAGAAAGAGATTAGTTGTAATTATCCTATTTATTACCCTATTCCTCATCTAATGGAAAAGACAGAAAAAGGTACAAGTAACCTTGCATGGGTCTATTGGAAGTCAGCCTTTCAGTAGTAGGGGGCAGATAAAGGTTGTAAGAAGTAACTGGCATTTCATCAGTCTTCTTTTTTTCATATAGAAGCTATACCTTGATTAAAAGATAACAAAGTGATATTTTATTTAGGACTTTTTTTTTCTCCCATTGATTCTTTAGTTACAGAAGAATTGCCTCCTTTCACTTTGCAGTGACCGAATCCTTCAAGATGTTCCATTTAACAGGCAAGTAATAGCTCTAGAACTTAAAGTGGGGCAAAATAGAATGTTAGAAATCTGTCTTGGGTAATTTCTTACCATTTAGGATATCCCTTTTATAAGATTAATTGAGTAGATAGAATTGTGGGTTATTTTATAGAATGCCAAATATACTTTCTTTAATTTGGTGCTTTGGCATTCATGATAGCAAATTGACCCATGGTTTCATCGTCCTTTTCTTAGGAATTTATGTTGGTTATGGCTTTCAAGATATCCACATAATATTGTAGGCTGTGAAAGTTATTATCCCCATTCAAAAGATAAAAAAGTCTGAGGCATATGTAGAGATTCATTGTCTTGACTGTGGCTTTGTGACTAATAACTGCAAGATTAGAAAGATGCAGGTTTGGCCAGGCGCGGTGGCTCACATCTATAATCCCAGCACTTTGGGAGGCCTAGGCAGGTGGATCATGAAGTCAGGAGTTCAAGAGCAACCTGGCCAACATTGTGAAACTCCATCTCTACTAAAGATACAAAAAATTAGCTGGGCGTGGTGGCACGCACCTGTATTCCCAGCTACTTGAGAGGCTGCCTCAGAGGCTGAGGCAGGAGAATCACTTAAACCCAGGAGGCAAAGGTTGCAATGAACCAAGATCGTGGCATTGCACTCCAGCCTGGACAACAGGGCAACAGTCTGTCTCAAAAAAAAAAAAAAAAAGAGTTCCAGTCTTCTTTTTTCTGTAATGTATCTCTTATTGTTATCACTATTTGGTATTGAATTATGCTAGAAACTTTTGAAGGAGAGATTAAAGGAGGCCATAGAGCTAGATTCCATTAAATGTAAAGGGGATCTTTTTTTTTTAAGATGTAATTTTGGAGCTTAAAAAAGTTTTTTTTTGGCTGGACCAGGTGGCTCACACCTATAATCCCAGCACTTTGGGAGGCCGAAGTGGGCGAATCATGAGGTCAGGCGTTTGAGACCAGCCTGACCAACATGGTGAAACCCTGTCTCTACTAAAAATATGAAAAATTAGCTGGGCGCCTATAATCCCAGCTACTTGGGAGGCTGAGGCAGGAGAAATGCTTGAGCCCGAGAGAGGTTGCAGTGAGCCGAGATCATGCCACTGCACTCCATCCCTGGCATCAAAGTGAGACTCCATTTCAACAGCAACAACAAAAAAAGTTGGGTTTTTTTTTTTCATTTTACTATTTTAAAATATAAATTCTTTTTCTTTTTTTGAGACAGGGTCTCTGTCACCCAGGCTGGAGTGCAGTGCCACAGTCTCAGCTCACTGTAAACCTCCTCCTCCTGGGTTCGCCTACCTCAGCCACCTAAGTAGCTGGGACTACAGGCGTGTGCCACCACGCTGGGCTAATTTTTGTATTTTTCGGTACAGACAAGGTTTCACCGTGTTGGCCAGGCTGGTCGCAAACTCCTGACCTCAAGTTATCCACCTGCCTCGGCCTCCCAATATGCTGGGATTGCAGGCATGAGCCACCATGCCCAGTATTAAAATATCATTTTTAATGATAGCATTTCATTATTTAATGAAAAGTATGTTTCTCAAGCAGGAATTTTTTTTTTTTTTGAGATGGAGTTTCACTTTTGTTGCCCAGGCTGGAGTGCAATGGCACGATCTTGGCTCACTGCAACCTCCACCTCCCGAGTTCAAGCAATTCTCCTGCCTTAGCCTCCCAAATAGCTGGAATTACAGGCATGCGCCATCACGCCCAGCTAATTTTTTGTATTTTTAGCAGAGACGGGGTTTCATTATGTTGGCCAGGCTGGTCTTGAACTCCTAACCTCAGGTGATCCACCTCGGGCTCCCACAGTGCTGGAATTACAGGCATGAGCCACCGTTCCTGGCCTTTAAGCAGCAATTTTACTGTAATTTACTTTTATTTGAGTAACAGAAAACACTTATCTGTCATGGATAAGGAAAGCGGTGTTCCATTTTGTATTTGAAATAATTTGGATAAAAATGTAACTACATGTATTTCATGTAGATTGCTAATTTTATTTTGGAAATATTGAGCCTCTCTACTGATCGTTGTAACAAAGTCTAAGATAGGAAAGACATAGTCACTCTCCTAAAGATTATATTCTATCCTTTAATGTTTTCTTAAAGGGCTAGATTATAAATACTCTAGGCCTATGGGCCATAGAATCTCTGTTGCAACTATTTAATTCTGCCGTTGTACCTCAAAAGCAGCCATAGCTAATATATAAGCAAATGGGTGTGACTGTGTTCCAACAGAACTTTACAAAGCAGGCAGCCAGATCCACAGGCTATAAAGTTTGCCTGCCTCCCATCTAGCCAATGTTCTCTGCAAGAATTGACCTTCTTTGTGGTCAGAGGTTATGATTGGTTCGTCTCTTTGTCTCCAGTGCTTGAGTGGATGTTTAATGGATTGATGGATGGATGAATAAATGAGTGAGTATTACATGAGACAGAATTTTTTTTTTTTTCAAGACAGAGTTTTGCTCTTTCACCGAGGCTGGAGTGCAGTGGCACAATCTTGGCTCACTGCAACCTCCGCCTTCTGCTTTCAAGATATTCTCCTGCCTCAGCCTCCTGAGTAGCTGGGATCACAGGTGTCCATCACCATGCCCAGCTAATTTCTGTATTTTTAGTAGAGACAGGGTTTCACTATGTTGGCCAGGCCGCTCTCGAATGCCTGACCTCAGGTGACCCGCCCGTGTCAGCCTCCCAAAGTGCTGGAATCACTCCCAAAGTGGCGTGAGCCATTGTGCCTGGTCGAAACAAAATTTTTCATAGAAAAGGTGTTAATGAAATGCATTGGACCCCCACACAAGGAAGGAAAGATTCTATCTTGCTGATGATCGTTAAGGATTTCATGTTAGTGATGGCACTTGAGATAAAAATGGTAAAAACTAACATGTATGAAGCACTTACTATTGCAAGGCAGGCATTGTGCTAAAGTGTTTTATGTGTGCTTATTCAGTCCTCAGAACAATCCTGTGAAATTGTTACTCTTATGATCTTCATTTTACAGATGAGGAAATAGAGACACAGAAAGGATTAGTAACTTGCCCAACCTAATAAGATAGTAAGTAGCAGAGTCTAGATTTAAATTCAGTCTGACTCCAGATCTTCCATTTTTTCAGCCGTCCTATGTTGCTTTGAAGATGAGAGCTGGTTGAATTGTTTTATGTTGTTGGAACTGCATGAATAAAGACACAGAGAAAGTCGATTATGTTAGTAAAAATTAACCTTTATAAAGAACTTATTTTGTGTACTAAATCTTAAGCTTCTATGTAATATCATTTAATCCTCACGACAACCCTATGGAATAGTTTTTATTTTATTTATTTTTTTAAAAATTTTTTTTATTTTTGAGACAGAGTTTTGTTCTTGTTGCCTAGGCTGGAGCGCAATAGCATGATCTCGGCTCACCGCAACCTTTGCCTCCTAGGTTCAAGCAATTCTCCTGCCTCAGCCTCCTGAGTAGCTGCGACTACAGGTGTGCACCCCTACACAAGGCTAATTTTGTATTTTTAGTAGGGCAGGTTTTCACCATGTTGGCCAGGCTAGTCTTGAACTCCTAACCTCAGGTGATCTGCCTGCCTCAGCCTCCCAGAGTGCCATGATTGCCGCGTGAGCCACCATGCCTGGCCTGGAATAGATGTTCGTTACTGTTTTACAGATAGGAATATTGACTTTCAGAGAGATTCAGGAATTTGCTCAGAGCCCCAAAGTTAAGCTGGGCACAGTAGCTCACGCCTGTAATCCCAACACTTTGGGAGACTGAGGTGGGTGAATTACCTGAGGTCCGGAGTTTGAGAGTTGCCAGGCCAACATGGGGAAACGCTGTCTCTACTAAAAATACAAAAAATTAGCCCGATGTGGTGGCGGGCTCCCAGCTACTAGGAAGGCTGAGGCAGGAGAATTGCTTGAACCCAGGAGGCAGAGGTTGCAGGGAGCCAAGACAGTGCCACTGCACTCCAGCCTTGGCAATAAGAGCGAAACTCCGTATCAAAAAGAAAAAAAAAAGGTTAATAAGTGGTGAAGCTGATATTTGAATCCAGGCTGACTCCAAAGTGTATGATGTTCTTAACAACTTGACTACATTGCCTCACATGATAAAATAATTCATTTTATTGTTAACATTAAATAGAACTAGAATTCAGACCCAGAATTGACTTGAGAATCTGTATACTTTACCACTAGGCTGTGTTACCTCATACTTGTGGGCATGTGTGAAGACTAATGAACAGTCCACTTTGCAGCAAGCATAGGGTAGGCAGGAAAAAACCTTGGTATGGCCCTATGCTAAAGTCCTAGAATGCTGTGAGTATGGGAGTGACATCATACCTAAGTCCTTGGACAGGTTTATTTATTTCTAATGTGCAGGCACACATTGATGGGAAACCAGTGGAAACAGAAGCCAACTAGGAATTTACTGTAGAAGAATACAAGTAATAGGCCTAATCAGAAACGGCCTTGGGAACAGAAAGAAGGTAATAGTAAATTTAAGGGAAGTTGCAGAGTAGTAATCTACCTAAAAATCATTTAGTCAACATATGTTAAACACTATGTTTCGATCACTGTATTGAGTGTGTGGCATAAAGTGCCAATAGGACATATAGTCCCCACCCTCAAGGAGCCACAGGCCAAATGGGGATTCAAGTGAGTCTGCAGATGACTGTGGATCTCTGACAGCTATACCTAAAGTACTAAGGAGCTAAGAAGGCAGTGATCAACTCATCAAAGAAATCGTCTCAAAGGCAATGATATTTGATCTGAGTCTTAAGGATGAGACCATGGGTAAGATAATCATGTACATTCCTTAACCTCACCTTGATTTTTCTCCTATATCCCATACTAAGTTCTTTGGCAAATCCAGCTTTATCTTCAAAATGTATCCAGGATTCAACCATTTCTGGATTTCTTCACTTCCATTTCTACCGCTTGGAGTAGACTAAAAGTGATTTCTCTCCTGCATTACTGCAGTAGCCTCAGAACTGCTCTCCTGCTTCTGTCCTTGCCTTCCTGGAGTTTATTCTAAACACAGATAATAGAGTAGTCCTGCTCATGTCATATTGCTCAGAAGCCTTCCATTACTTTCCCTCTCATTCAGAGTAAAAGCTTATTCTTTACTGATATGTTTTGGCTCTGTGTCCCCACCTAAATCTCATGTTGAATTGTAATCACCACTGCTGGAGGTGGGGCCTGGTGGGAAGTGATTGGATCATGGGGGTGTTTTCTAATGGTTTAGCACCATCCCCCAAGTGCTGTCTTGTGATAGAGTTCTCACAAGATCTGGTCATTCGAAAGTGTGTAGCACCTCCAGCTTTGCTCTTCCTTCCAATGTAGGATGTGCCAGCCTCCTCTTCACCTTCTACCATGATTGCAAGTTTCTTGAGGCCTTCCTAGCTGTGCTTCCTTACAGCCTGTGGAACCATGAGCCAATTAAACCTCTTTTCTTTGTAAATTACCCAGTCTTAGGTAGTTGTTTATTGTAGGAAGAATGGACTATACACTAGACTCTATGTGATCGGCTGCCTCTCTTACCTCTGACTTTCTCTCTCAGAACTCTTCCCTTGTTCTCTCTGCTCTGGCCTCACTGGCCTCAGTGCTATTTGTTGAAACTTCTTAGGCACATACCCACTTCAGGGCCGTTGTATTTCCCCTCCTCTCTGCTTGGAATGCTTGTCCCCTAAATACCCATATGGCTATCTCTCTTACTTCCTCAAAAGTTTCAATGAGGCCTTCCATAGCCACCCTACATAAAATTTCAACATTTCATATCCAATTTTCCTGCTTTATTTTGTTTCTCTATAGCATATGTCAGTACCTAACCATACTGTCTATTTTACTTATTTATCTGATTTATTACCTGTCTTCCTCACTAGAATGTAAGCTCTAGGAAAGTAGCAACATTTTTCTGTTTAGTTCATTACTCTATCTCCAGCACTAAGAACAATATCTGGCACAAGGCAAGAGTTTAATATATGTTTGTGAATGAATGAATGAATGAATGTGTCTGTTGTGCTAGGTGCTATGGGTAACCCAGAAAATATTTAAATCACAACTGTATATAGAAAAACCTACAATTTAGAAATACAGAGTAGAAATATGTTATAATTCTGGAAAATGAATTGCCAGATAGTTGGAATCTTATTTTCCAAACCCTTCTTTCTTTACAAAATGTTGTCCGAATTAATAATATGGCATCATCTCTAAAACACTAAGTGTAATTGTTACTCTACCAGTTAAGAGGAATTTTCCCTTGCCTTTTCCCATATTTAAGTTGTAGCATCAGTTCCTAGCTGGAACTCTGAAACTGTGCCTGGGCCTCCACAATTAATTCATGAAACTCTTTTTGTGTTTTCAGGTTTGAAGCAGCCAAGCTTGTCATGCAATGGCTCTGCAACCATGAGGATCAAAACATGCAAAGGATGGCAGTTGCTATCATTTCCATCCTGGCTGCCAAGGTACCTGAACTCTTGCTGAATAATTTTCTGTAGGCAGCTGTTTCTCATTACATTTACTGTTTCCTCCTGAAATCTGCGTGCCGGAAAGATTAGTAAATTTCTCTGCCAGCCTGCTTATTCAAGCTACATTGAATATTGCAGAATTTGGCTGGGCACTGTGACTCATGCCTATAATCCCAGCACTTTGGGAGGCTGAGGCAGGCAGATTGCTTGAAGCCATGAGTTTGAGACCAGCCTGGGCAACATAGGTAGACCCTGTCTCCACAAAACATACAAAAATTAACTGGCTTTAGTGGCGAGTACCTGTAGACCCAGCTACTCAGGCAGCTGAGGTGGGAGAATTCTTGAGCTCGGGAGATGGAGGCTGCAGTGAACTGTGATCACACCATTGCACTCCAGCGTGGGTGACAGAGCGAGACCCTGTCTCAGAAAATAGATAGATAGATAGATAGATAGATAGATAGATAGATAGATAGATATAGATATAGCAGAATTCCAAGTTGATCAGAGATTGATTTTAGTCCGACTTTTGGAGTCAGGTACGGTGAATGGTATTAAACTCACATTAGTGAGTTCTTGGACATTGAATTTGTTTTTTACTTGCTTGTAGCTTTCTACAGAACAAACTGCACAGCTTGGTACTGAGCTCTTCATTGTCAGGGTAAGTCTATAATCTTCTCCATGCAGGCCACTAGATATTCATGTTTATTGTTTTCAGGCAGCATTACACATTTTCTGACACACACACACACACACATATTTTTTTTTTTTTTTTTGAGCCGGAGTCTTGCTCTGTCGCCCAGACTGGAGTGCAATGGCGTGATCTTGGCTCACTGCATCCTCCGCCTTCTGGGTTCAAGCGATTCTCCTGCCCCAACTTCCTGAGTAGCTGGGATTACAGGCACATGCCACCATGCCCAGCTAATTTTTGTATTTTTAGTAGAGACGGGGTTTCACCATGTTGGTCAGGCTGGTCTCGAACTCCTGACCTTGTGATTCGCCTGCCTTGGCCTCCCAAAGTACTGGGATTACAGGCTTGAGCCACCATGCCCAGCCGACATTTTATATTTTAATAAAAACTTTTTGTGAGCAGGCATGTGGTGACTCGCACCTGTAATCCCAGCACTTTGGGAAGCCAAGGCAGGAGGGGATCACTTGAAGCCAGGAGTTCAAGAACAGTCTGGGCAATATAATGGGACTCCTTCTCTTCCAAAAAAAAAAAAGTTGGACATTGTGGCACATGCCTGTGTTTCCAACTACTCAGGAGACTGAGGTGGGAAAATCACTTGAGCCCAGGAGGTCAAGGCTGCAGTGAGCCGTGATTGTGTCACTGCACTCCAGCCTGGGTGACAGAGTGAGACCCTTTCTCAAAAAAAAAAAAAAAAAATTTGGGGGGGTTACTTCTAAAGAAGTATATTTGTTTATTTTCATATATGCAACTTTGCTCCTTAACAGAGATGGAAAAAGCCCTGAACTAGGAGTCAGATGACCTAGGATCTAGGTTGTAAACTCACTTCGTGGATTTGAGAAAATTACTTGCACCATTAAGGTCTACATAAGTATTAAGATCCTATGTAAGGCCAGGCATAGTGGTTATGCCTGTAATCCCAGCACTTTGGGAGGCCAAGGCAGGAGGATTGCTTGAGCCCAGGAGTTTGAGACCAGCCTGGGCAATATAGTGAGACCCCATCTATACAAATAATTTAAAAATTAGTGAGGCATGGTAGTAGATGTCTATGGTCCCAGCTTCTCAGGAGGCTGAGGTAGAAGAATTGCTTGAGCCGAAGTGGTCTAGGTTACAGTTAGCCATGATGACACCACTGCACTCCAGCTGGGGTGACAGAGCAAGACCCTGTCTCCAAAAAGAAAAAACCCAAAACTCTGTGATTTTTATTATTTATATGGAAAATGTAGAGACTCTATTACAGGTATAAGGTTGTGCTGTATACTTTGGGAAGCAGATAATTTAAATATCTGATACATGATTTTGCTTGTATAATCAGTTGAGGAAATAAGACTAGTAAACCATGAAAAGTTTAAAAGGCTTTAAAGGGAACAGATATAAACAATGTCTTAGGGAAGATTTAGAGGCAAAAAGTATATTTAAACATGCCTGTTAAAATCCTAGCATGAGGTGTTTGAATAATAATACTACATGGAAAAGTCAAATAAGAGACCCCCTTTTTCCATGACTTATAAATTATGTATGTAATGAGAAAGTAAGCCATTCATTTGATATATATATGTATAGAGCACCCATGATATAAAATGAATGATACTTACTACCTTACTAGACATTAGGGAATTCACACTGAATTATAATTATGTAATTATAATTTACACTGGATTATATGCATAAATTCTACCCATAATAAACAGTACAATAGAAAAAAAACTACCTATGTAGATATGGTTGTAACAGAATCTAAAAAGTATAATAATAGAGATATGAATGAAAAAATAATGTTATAAAGAGAGAGAAGGCTGTTTAGGAATAATGAAAAGAGTAGGAATTCTGGAGTTGACATGTCTGGATTTAGTCTCATTTCTGTCTCTTAATAGCCATGTATTTGGGGCAAATCACAGTTTTCTTAGAGGTGATAAAAAATACTTGATACAGTTATTATGAAGACTAAATGAAAAGAAAAAAAGCTCATGCTTGTAATCCCAGCACTTTGGGAGGCTGAGGTGGGAGGTTCACCTACAGCCAGGATTTTGAGACCAGCATGGTCAATATAGTGAGATTCTGGCTCTACTCCAAAAAAAAAAAAAAAATTTACCAGGCATGGTGGCACACACCTGTAGTCTCAGCTACTCAGGAGGTTGAAGCAAGAGGATCGGTTGAGCTTGGGAGTGCAAGTCTGCAGTAAACTATAATTGTGTCACTGCACTCCAGCCTGAGTGATAGAATGAGATCTCATGTCAAAAAAGAAGAAAAATGATTAATTCAGGTAGTATATGCTAAGTATCTAACACTAAATATATTAGATAAGTAAAAAAAGATACTTTTTTGTTTATTTTTACTGTTTTCAGGAGTGACAGTTTTTTAAAATGGCCTCTTTTTGCTATATATGTCTCAGTAATTTTCGTATATTGAAAGATTTTAAAGAAAATCTACTTAGATGCTTTGGGAAGAAATCAAGCTTAAAGAAGGAATTAGTAGTAATAGTGATGATGATTATTATAGCTAGATTTTTTCCCCTGATTTTAATTGCCACCTACAATCTGTAGATGAGAAAACAATTAAATTGGTAAACCAGGTTGTGCAGTTAGTCAGATGCAAAGATTATATTTAAGCTCAGGTAGCTTTCTTCTAGTGCCACACTCTTAGCTACTATGCTGTTAACGTACCTAACTGTAGCTGCATGTTTTTCTTCAAATTTTTTTCCTGAATTGTGTATAACCTTTAGTAATATGTTCATTAATGTTTTCTTACATCTGTTTTAGCAGAGCTTCCCTTTTTACCTCCAGAAGTATAATCTAAAAATGGAATTATGGATGCCTTATGTAGTTTTAAAACCACTTTTCTAACGTAAATTTTTTAGGGTAAAGCTGTGGTAGAACTAATTTACAACTGGAATTTCAAAGCTATTACCTTATTGTTTTTGAAAGGGAAGAAGGGAAAAAGGAAATAAAAAGAGAAGGGGAAACGGGGAAAAATAAGAAAAAGCAAGACAGAGCATCTGCCCTCAGGGAAGGCTGAGGAGGGAGGGGCTGTTGTCTTATTTATAGTCAATATAGTCTTTAATTCTCTTATCATTGTATGTAGTTTTTTCCTTTTTTTTTCCTTAAGGAAAACTTGGAGTTGGATAGATTAGGTCTTTCCATTCTTACTTCCTCTGACTAAATTAACTATGATCAAATTAGTTAATATTTCTCAGACTCAATTTTCTCTCCTGAAAAATGGGAATAATAGTACTACAATATATAGTTTGCTAATCCTTAATAAATATTAACTTCATTTGCTCTTCTCTTCCTTTGCCTTTTTAATTCTAGAATCTAAAATAAGTATATGCTGTGACTGAATGGGTAAGATAGTTGACCCAAGTTTGTTATTTATGGGTGATTACGTTGTAGGTATGATCAGAATAATATAGAAGTATTTATGAAAATTTTATACTTCTTTCTTGAAGAAAAGTTCAGTCCAAGGGGCTGTTATATTTACAAACACCTTTACAGGAAATGCTTTAAGCCATGAGACTAATCCTCATGGACTTGTGGTTATTAATAACCACAAATTGTAATAACAGTTCAAAAATGAAAACTGAATTCTGTTTTCTTTTTTCAGCAACTTCTTCAAATAGTGAAGCAGAAAACCAATCAGAATTCAGTGGACACTACGTTGAAATTTACTTTGAGTGCACTTTGGAACCTCACAGATGAATCCCCAACCACTTGTAGACACTTTATTGAAAACCAAGGGTTAGAACTCTTCATGAGGGTTCTAGAGGTTAGAATTTAGCTTACAGTTTTGATATTTATTAATTTACTTATTTTAGCATTCATTTTATATTTGGTTCCTTAGGTAATTAAAGATTTCTCTTTCTTTTTACAGTCTTTCCCAACTGAGTCATCCATTCAGCAGAAAGTTCTAGGACTTTTGGTAAGATATAAACACTTCCTGCTAAGTTCAAAGCTGTATTTATTTTTTGTCTGAAGTCACACATTGAAAGTTGTAGCTCTGCAGTGGCACTATCATACCCAATGAGGTTTATCCAAGGCACAATCATTGCTAATTGAGAACTATTCCCTGTACCTCGCCATGACGACTTGAAATATGGTTGACAATGGCAGTTTCTTTTTTTTTTTTGAGACAAGATCTCACTTTGTTGACTAGACTGGAGTACAGTGGTGTGATCACAGCTTACTGCAGCCTTGGCCTCCTGCTGGGCTCAAGCAATTCCCCCAACTCAGTCTCTCTAGTAGGTGGGACCATAGGTGTATGCCACAATGCCCAGCTAATTTTTGTCTTTTTTGTAGAGATGGGGTTTTGCCGTGTTGCCCAGGCTGGTCTCAAACTCCTGAGCTCAAGCAATCCTCCTACCTTGGCCTCCCAAAGTTCTGGGATTGTAAATATGAGCTGCCTGGTCAGCAGTGGCAATTTTGGACGATTTCTAGGCAAATGAACAAAAAAAGAAAGAATGTTGCTGCTATGATACTTGTAAACAGTGACACTGGAAAATAAATATTATTAAATTTTAAAAGACTATAAAAATATGTATATTGGCCAGGTGTGGTGGCTCACGCCTGTAATCCCAACACTTTGGGAGGCAGAGGCAGGCGGATCACCTGAGGTCAGGAGTTTGTGAACAGCCTGGCCAACATAGTGAAATCCCATCTCTACTAAAAATACAAAAATTAGCTGGGTGTGGTGGCAGGTGCTTGTAATCCCAGCTACTTGAGAGGCTGAGGCAGGAGAACCACTTGAACCCAGGAGGCAGAGGTTGCAGTGAGCTGACACTGCGCCATTGCACTCCAGCCTGGGCAACGAGAGCGAAACCCTGTCTCAAAGAATAATAATATATATATATATATATATATATATATATATATATATATATATATATATTAATTTATTAAAAAAACCAGTCTGACAAACATAGTGAAACCCCATCTCTATTAAAAATAAAAAAATGAGCTGGACTTGGTGGTTTACGCCTGTAATCCCAGCACTTTGGGAAGCTGAGGCAGGCAGATCGTGAGGTCAGGAGTTCCAGACCAGCCTTGTGACATGGTGAAACCCCGTCTCTACTAAAAATACAAAAATTAGCTGGACGTGGTGGTGGGTGCCTGTAATCCCAGCTACCTGGGAGGCTGAGGCAGGAGACTTGCTTGAAACTGGGAGGCGTAGGTTGCAGGGAGCCGAGATCACACCACTGCATTTCAGCCTCGGTGATAGAGCAAGAATCCATCTTGGAAAAAAGAAAGAAAAGAAATACAAATATAGCCAGGTGTGCTGGTACATGCCTATAATTCCAGCTATTCAGGCAGCTGTGGCATGAGAATATCATGAACCTGGGGGGCATAGGTTGCAGTGAGCTGACATTGTACTCCAGCTTGGGAAACAGAGCAAAACTCTGTCTCAAAAAAAAGACTGCTTATGAATCAGTTATTTCTTAATATATTGGATATAGATTAAAGTGAGCCCTCAAGGATTTTGAGACAAAGGTAAAAGATCAAATGTTTTGTCAACTTAAATTGCTGCAAAAGGCAAAGTGCCTATGTGGCAAAAGCCATTTTATTTTATTTTTTATGTTTGAAAAAAATATGCAACACTTTGTGAATGTACATGTATCCTTGCACAAGGGCCACGCCAATCTTCTCTGTACCATTCCAGTTTTAGTATATGTGCTGCCGAAGTGAGTATGCAAAAGCCATTTTAAAGCAGACCTCTGCTCTCAAGGAATTAGATTATGGGAGGCATAGATTAGTGTGTTAGAAGAGATGGATTTTTAGGAAATCTGAGGACTGCTATTTAAGGAGAACCTATCTGTTCATTGTAGTCTTCATTATATAAGGTAAAAAATGGAAAACAACCTAGATGTCCAGTAATAGAGGAATTGTTAAATAAATTACAGTATTTGATTTATTCAGGGTTAATATAATTACTTGATACAGAAGTTGGCTCAGGTCACCTGAAATGGAATGGGGAAATTTATTTTAAGTATTTGTGGGTCAGGTGCAGTGGCTCATGCCAGAAATCCCAGCACTTTGGGAGGCTGAGGTGGATGGATCACATGAGGTCAGGAGTTCAAGGCCAGCCTAGCCAACATGGTGAAACCCCGTTTCCACTGAAAATACAAAAATTAGGTGGGTGTGGTGGTGCATGCCTGTCCCAGTTATTTGGAAGGCTGAGGCAGGAAAATTGCTTGAATCTGGGAGGTGGAGGTTGCAGTGAGCCAAGATCGCATGACTGCACTCCAAGACTGGGTGACAGAGCAAGACTGTCTCAAAAAAAAAAAAATCCTATATATTTTTTTAAATTTCAAAAGGAATACATGTTTATTATAACCAAGGAAGCAGTGCAAAATGTATTTAACAGCCTTAAGGCGCTGTGTCCAACCTTTCATGATTTTTATCTCCATGAAGTTACTAATATTAATACAACTTTATTATGTTTCCTTCCATATTTTTTCTACTACCCTGTGATCAAATTTTTTCAATAATTTTAATTTGATATATTGATTCTAATTTAATTATTTGTGGTCAAAGAATATGCTATGTTTGGTTTGAGTCCTTCTGAATTTATTGAGACTTGTATATGGCCAAGGATGTGATCTATTTTGGTAAATATTCTGTGTACACTTGAGAGGAATGTGTATTGTTCTATTATTGGGTATAGTGGTGTTCTTTTTTTTTTTTTTTTGAGATGGAGTTTCACTCTTGTTGGCCAGTCTGGAGTGCAATGACGCGATTTCAGCTCACCACATCCTCCTTCTTCTGGGTTTAAGTGATTCTCCTGCCTCAGCCTGTTGAGTAGCTGGGATTATAGGCATGCGCCACCATGCCTGGCTAATTTTTTGTATTGTTAGTAGAGATGGGGTTTCTCCATGTTGATCAGGCTGGTCTCAAACTCCCAGCCTCAGGTGATTCACCCGCCTTGGTCTCCCAAAGTGCTGGGATTATAGGCATGAGCCACCGCTCCTGGCCAGGTATAATGTTCTATAAATGACAATCGGGTGTATTTGGTTGACACTGTACAACTCTACCATATCCTTACTAATTTTCTGCCTACCTGTTTTATCAGTTATTGACAAAGGAATTTTGAAATTTCTGTCTATAATTTTGAAATTTCTGTAGATGTATATGTTTCTCCTTACAGTTCTATCAGTTTTTTTCTTCATGTATTTTGAAACCCTATTATTATTAGATATAATTAGGTATAAACATTTAGAATTAGGTCCTTCTGATTAATGGACTCCTTTACCATTATGAAATGACTTTCTTTACCCCTGGTAATATCCTCTACTTTGAAGTCTTTCTTTTGACTAGTGTTAGCATAGTATATATATATATATATATATATATATATATATATATTTTATCCTTTTACTTTTAACTTATATTTGTCTTTATATTTAAAATGTTTTTCTTGTAGATAGCTTATACCTTGCATCCTGCTTTTTTATCCAGTTTGAAAATCTCTGTATTTTATTTTTTTTTATTTGGATTATTTGCATTTCCTGTGATTTTTAAATTCTTTTAAATAATAAAAAATAATAATTGTGTATATGGAATACAGTGTGATGTGGTTTTGTTTTTTTTGTTTTTTGTTTTTGAGAAGAAGTCTCATTCTGTACCCCAGGGTGGAGTGCAGTGGCGTGATCTCGGCTCACTGCAACCTCCATCTCCTGGGTTCCAGTGATTCTCCTGGTGCAGCCTCCCAAGTAGCTAGTATTACAGGTGTGTGCCACCACGCCTGGCTAATTTTGGTGGGTTTTTTAGTAGATACTGGGTTTCACCATGTTGGCCAGGCTGATCACAAACTCCCGACCTCAAGTGATCCTCACACCTGTCTCCCAAGTGCTGGGATTACAGGCATGAGCCACTGCACCAGGCCCAATGTGATGTTTTGATGTATGTGTTTAATCACTGTGGAATGATTAAATCAAGCTAATTAACATATCCATCACTTTATATACTTACTGTTTTTTGTAGTGAGAGCATTTAAAATTTACTCTTGGCTGAGGTGGTGGCTCACACCTATAATTCCTAAATTAATAATAAAGTATACTTCAGAATTGGTAATAGTAAATTTTTTAAATTTTTTTTTAATAATTTACACGCTTTTTTTTTTTTTTTTTAGTTTTTAAGACAGAATCTCACTCTGTCACCCAAGCTAGAGTGTGGTGGCACGATCTCAGCTCACTGCAGCTTCAACCTCCTATGTTAAAGCTTTGATCTCCTATGTTTAACCTCCTATGTTAAACCTCCTGAGTAGCTAAAACTGTAGGCACACACCACCATGCCCAGCTAACTTTTAAATTTTTGTAGAGATGGGTTTTTGCCATGTTGCCCAGGCTGGTCTTGAACTCCTGAACTCAAGCCATCCAACCACCTTTGCCTCCCAGAGTGCTAGGATTATAGACGTGCACCACCATGTCCAGCCTGGTGTCATTTTTCTTTAGCCTAAAAGACATCCTTTAACATTTCTTACAGTATGGATCTGCTGATGATGAATTCTTCAGCTTTTGTCTGACTGAAAACATCTTTACTTAACCTTTGCTTTTGAAAGATATTTTTACCAGGTATACTAGATTGGCGGTACTTTAAATATATTGATTGAGTAGCTTTTTTCTGACTTGTTTCTTTCTAACATGAAATCTGATGTCATCATTATATTTGTTCTTCTGTATGTACATGTTCTTTTCCTCTGGCTACTTTTAAGATTAGTAACAATTGAGAATATTTGATTATATCTGTCTTGAGATAATTAACTTCATGTTCCTATATTTGGGATTTATTGATATATAGGTCTATAATTTTCATCACGTTTGGAAAGTTTTGAGCCATTCTTTCTTTCTTTTTTTTTTTTTTTGAGATGGAGTCTTGCTGTATTGCCCAGGCTGGAGTGCAGTGGCACAATCTCAGCTTACCACAACCTCCGCCTCCTGGGTTCAAGTGATTCTTTTGCCTCAACCTCCCGAGTAGCTGTGACTACAGGCTCGTACCACCATGCCTAGCTATTTTTTTGTATTTTTAGTAGAGACAGGAGACTGGAGAGTCCAGTGAGTGAAATAGGAGGATTTTATTAAGGTGGCCATCGGCTCAGCAGATTAGCAACACAAGGCTGAGCAAAGGACAAAGAAAATGGGGTACGTTTTATACACCCAAGATGATGTAGCAGCTAACAGGTTTACAGAAGCCAAAACAAAGAACAGTTAATTTGTAACGTGTCTTGTGAAGTATATTACTTTTGAAAAATAGCATTTTGAGAAACACATTGTACATTCTTTGGGTGTTATCTTGCCCTGTGACCTTGCAGCTGGTCAGCAACAAAAACAGGAGTCTTTAGATGTCTGGGAACTTTGCTTAGAATGTGGGGAGAATAGATAAGGTAGGTTTTACAGGGAGTTAGTTAATTTTAAGCAGAGCTGGGGGTTAGGTTTTATATTGAACACAACAGTAAACTTTATTATGCAGCAATCACAGACTACTATTGTGTAATTTCCCTATTCACCACCACTCATCTCTGTAATTGTTCATCTTGTAAAACTGAAAGTCTATAACCATTAAACAATACAATTCCATTCCCCCACTCTCTGCAGCCCCTGGCAACCACCATTCTATTTTCTGTCTCTATGATTTTAACTCCTTAACTATTTCATATAAGTGGAATCATACAATATTTGTCTTGTTGTAACTAGCTTACTTACAATATTGTTCTCATGATTTATCCATGTTGTAGTGTACCTCAGAACTTCCTTCCTTTTTAAAGCTGAATAATACTTCATTGTAATTATAGACCACATTTTCCTTATCCGTCCATTTGTCGGGCAGTTGGGTTGCTTCCATGTTTTGCTATTGTGAATAATGCTTCTATGAAGATGGATGTGCAAATGTCTCTTTAAGACTCTACTTTGAATTTTGGGAGGCATATTTCCAGAAATAAAATCACTGTATCATGTGATAATTCTATTTTTAAATTTTGGGGAACTACCATACTGTTTTCCACAGCAGGTATACCGTTTTTAAAATAGTAGTCATTTTAATGGGTGTGAGATAGTATCTTATAATTTTATTTGCATTTCTTTAATGATATGTGGTGTTTAGTGTATTTGTATGTATTTATTTGCCATCTGTTTGTCTTCTTCAGAGAAATATCTGTTTAATTCCTTTACCCATTTTGGATTGTTTGGTTTTTTTGTTGTTGCATTTTAGATTCTCTATATATTCTGGATATTAATCCCTTATTAGATATATGACTAGCAAATATTTTCTCCTGTTGTGCTTGGTAGTTTTTGATTGAGTGCCAGACATTGTGAATTTTACCTTCTTGGTTGCTGAATATTTTTGTTTTTTTATGAATATTCTTGAACTTCGTTCTAGGATGCAGTTAACTTATATTTAAATAGTTTGGTAACTTTGGGTCTTGCTTTTATGATTTATGAGGAAGTTTCAGAGCAGTGGTCAGGCTAGGGCTAATTATTATCCAATACTGAAACAAGACCTCCCTGAGGACTACCCAGTGCCTTGTGAAAAAATAAGGTTTTTCCATACTGGATGATGAGAACAAGGACTATTCCTGGCCCTCTGTGAGCACTGGGCACTTTTTTCTAACCCTTTAGGTGGTTCTTTTCCTGCCCTCAGATAGTTTCCTCATGTTCATTTTCTTATCATCAGTACTTTGCTGAATAGAGTGGGAGTCTCTGCAGATCGCTGGACTCACTTTATGTGCAAGTTCTCTTCTCCCTGGTGTTCTGTCCTGTCAGTTACCTTAATCTCTGTGGACTGTTCACCTCATCTCCTACTCTGTTCAGTCTACTGAGCTCTCCTTCAGATCTGTAACCCTGTGCTACAGCCTGGAAACTCTTTGAAGGCAATGGCTCACTTTGTTTTCCATCCGGTAAAGGACACTAAGAGTCAGTGTCCTTTATTGCCTGTAACCAGTATCTTGAGAGCTGTTTTTTCATGTTTATTTGGATTTTTTTAGTTGTTTCAGGCAGATATGTAAATCTGACTGTTTTTACTCCACCTTGGCCAGAAAGAGGCAGGAGTGCTCATCAATCCTCAATTTAAAAATGAGAAATTGGGCCGGTGCAGTGGCTCCACCTATAAACCCAGCACTTTGGTAGGCCAAGGCAGGCGGATCACCTGAGGTCAGGAGTTTGAGACCAGCCTGGCCAACATGGCGAAACCCCATCTCGACTTAAAATACAAAAATTAGGCGAGTGTGGTGGTGGGCACCTGTAATCCCAGCTACTCAGGAGGCTGAGGCAGGAGAATCACTTGAACCCAGGAGGTGGAGGTTGCAGTGAGCCGAGATCTCGGCATTGCACCCCAGCCTGGGCGACAGAGTGAGACTCTGTCCCCGACCCCCGCCAAAAAAAAACAACCCGAGAAACTTACCTTTCATATTTACTCACATTTCTCATCCTATTCCTTTTTTTTTAACATTTCTTATCCTATAGGTGTGCTGACAGTGACTTTTCGCTCAGGCTTTGTTTGCCTAACAAAGTTTTTTATTTTGCTTTGATTTTTTGAACGATAAATTTTTGCTTGACTACTGAAGTCTAAGTGGACAGTTTTTTTCTGTTGAATCTTTGGGTTTATAATTTTTGTCACATTTCACAAAAATGTGCTCCTTCTCTGCTCCTTCTATGACTTCAGTTGTAAGCATGTTAGATTTCTTGACATTATCCCACAAGTCACAGAATTCCTCTACTGGCTTTTTTCCCCAGTCTTATTTTTCCTTCCGTACTTAGAAGGATGATTTCTACTTATTTTCGTGTGTGTCAGTAGAGATAGAGTCTCCCTATGTTGCCCAGGTTGTTTTGAACTCCTGGCCTGAAGCAATCCTCCCACCTCAGCCTCCCAAAGTGCTGGGATTACAGGTGTGAACCACCATGCTCTGCCATGGATGCTTTTTATTTCTGTTTTTTAGTCCACTGATTTTTTTTTTTCCTGAAGCATCTCATCTGCTGTTAATCTCATTCAATATATTTTGTTTTTCAGATATTTAGTGCTTTTTTTGTTTCTGGAATTTACATTTACGTCTTTCTTCTATCTTCATTTTCTCCATGTTTATGTCTGCATTTCATCCTGAATTATGTTTGTACTTTTTATAATAGCTGCTTTAAGTCCTTGTCTGCTAATTCTATTATCTTTTTCATTTTTTAGTCCATTTCTATGGATTGATTTTTCTCCTGGTTATGAATCATAGTTTTCTGCCCCTTTGTGTGTCTGGTAATTTTTTTTTTCTTTTCTTCTTCTTTTTTTTTTTTTCTTTCAGAGCTACTGGAAATCAACAGTGTCTGGTAATTTTTTATTAGATGCTTGTCATTGTGAAATGTAAATTGGTGATTGCTAGGATTTATTATTTTTCTCTAAATTAGAGTCTTACTGCTTCTTTTGAAGCTTGTTTGTCCCCTCCCCTCCCCTCCCTTTCCTTTTCCTTTTGTCCCCTCCCAGTCTGTTGCCCAGACTGGAGTGCAGTGGCAAAATCTCCACTTGCTGCAATCTCTGCCTCCCAGGCTCAAGCAATTCTCCTGCCTCAGCCTCCCAAGTAGCTGGAATTATAGGTGCATGACACCATGCCCAGCTAATTTTTGTATTTTTTCAATAGAGATGGGGTTTCAGCCTGTTGGCCAGTCTGGACTGACCTCAGGTGATCTGCTTGCCTCAGCCTCCCAAAGTGCTGGGATTACAGGCATGAGCCACCACACCTGGCTGTTTTTGTTTTTTGGGTTTTTTTTGATAGGGAATCTCACTCTGTCTCCCAGACTGGAGTGCAGTGGTGCGATCTCGGCTCTCTGTAACCTCTTTCTCCTGGGTTCAAGTGATTCTCAGGCCGCAGCCTCCCGAGTATCTGGGATTACAGGCGTGTACCACCACATCTGGCTAATTTTTGTGTATTTAGTAGAGTTGGGCTTTCTCCAGGTTGGCCAGGACTTCTCAGCCCTGTATATTTGTTTTGTTAGAGTGGCATCTTACTAGCCTTTACCCTATGGTTCATATATAATTTAGCCCTACTACTATCAAATGCTTTGCTTATTATGAGGTCTCTTGACTCTGGCTAGTGGAATGTGAACTACTCCTATCCCTCTGTGACTTTGGGATTTATCTATTACTGCTTTCTGGTAGTTCTTTCCCTAGCTTCCTGGAGTTTAACCCCATGTCAGTATTCAGCCAAAGATTTGAGGTGTACAGGTCATGTGTGCTCTGTCTCTGAATGTGGAGCTTTGTCCTTTCCAGCACTCTGTTCTACAGTTTTGCTGCTTGACCACCCTGAACTATGATCTCTGTCTCAACAAAACTGCTACTTTCTCTTTGGCTTCCTCCTACCTTCATTGTAGTCTATAAATTGCTCTTATTTGAATACTTTCTCTCAGGGAAATACTTTTCTCACCTTCCTGAATTGCCTGTTGTCCAGTGCCTAAAAACTGTTCTCTTAGGCATTTACTATACATATGACTTTAATTTTTGTATCTTCTTTTTTCTTCCAGAACAATATAGCTGAAGTACAAGAATTGCATTCTGAATTAATGTGGAAAGATTTTATAGACCACATCAGTAGTCTTCTACACAGTGTGGAAGTGGAAGTCAGTTACTTTGCAGCTGGAATTATTGCCCATTTAATATCCAGAGGTGAACAAGCTTGGACATTGAGTCGTAGCCAGAGGA
The DNA here is from genome assembly GCA_963574635.1 of Cheracebus regulus. Classification (NCBI taxonomy): domain Eukaryota; kingdom Metazoa; phylum Chordata; class Mammalia; order Primates; family Pitheciidae; genus Cheracebus; species Cheracebus regulus. The sequence continues at coordinate 84,549 of CAUYQU010076712.1, forward strand.
ATTCTCTTCTGGATGATTTGGTAGGGTCATTTGATGTTTTCTGGAAGCATACCAACAAAAGACATTCATAGTGGTTAATATCAAAGCCTCATAATGTAGTAAATAATGCAGTGCTAAATAAATATTGTAATCCTTTCTTACATGTCTTGTGTCTTCCAGCATTCAGCTATTTTGAAATGGCCAACTCCAGAGTGTGAGATGGTAGCATACAGGTAATTAGTATCATAATTAATAGTAAGCCAGTAACCTAGTCTAGAAATCATGCCTGGGAGTCATTGCTACTAGATGCATAATTTTTCCCTGAGACGCCTCAGTATTGGTTTTTATTTATTTATTTTTTTTGAGACAGTTTCGTGATCTCAGCTCACTGCAACCTCCACCTCCTGGGTTCAAGCAACTGTCCTGCCTCAGCTCCCGAGTAGCTGGGATTACAGGCGCCCACTACCACACTTGGCTAATTTTGTATTTTTAGTAAAGACAAGGTTTTACCCTGTTGGCCAGGCTGCTCTTGAACTCCTGAACTCAAGTGATCCACCTGCCTCGGCTTCCCAGAGTGCTGGGATTACAGGCATGAGCCACAACACCCAACCAAAAGTATTGGCCTTAAAAGAAGCAAAGTATTTTTCTACCATCTATCACTTTTCATTGTTTCCTTCATTCCACATTTGTTGAAGACAAGTGCTAGGAATTTGTTCTATGCTCTTAAAATTCAAAGATGAATAAGACATGGTGTCTGGACACAAAAATCTTATATCCTTATGAGGGAGATCAAATGTGGACCAGATAAAATACCATTATGCTAGATGTGCATAGAGTGTTATGAAATTAAAGATGAAGCTAAGAGTGGTAGCACATACCTGTAGATCCAATACTCAGAAAACTGAGGTGGGTGGATTACTTGAGCCCAGGAGTTTTAGGCTGCAGTAAGCTATGATTGCATCACTGCATTCTAGCCTGGGTGACAGAGCAAGACTCCAACTGTAAATACACACACACACACACACACAACTTTCAGAGTAAGTGAGTTGTGAACTGAGTGTTGAAAGATAAGGAGAGGCAGGAGATTTTAGGAAGAAAAGGTATCATGTCAATGCAGGGAGATCTGAAAGAAAATGACACATTGAAGGAATTAGAAATAGCACCAGATTCAGGCCAGGTGCGGTGGCCCACGCCTTTAATCCCAGCACTTTGGGAGACCGAGGCAGGCAGATCCATGAGGTCAAGAGATCAAGACCATCCTGGCCAACATGGTGAAACCCCATCTCTACTAAAATATACAAAAATTAGCTGTGCTTGGTGGCGAGTATGTGTAGTCCCAGCTACTCAGGAGGCTGAGGCAGGACAATTGCTTCAAACCAGGAGGAGGAGATTGCTTTGAGTCGCACCACTGCACTCCAGCCTGGTTGACAGAGTGAGACACCGTCCCCCCCCCAAAAAATTAATTAATTAATAACAAAAATAAAAAAGGAAAGTGCATACTGTATGCCTGTTTACATTTAGGTAACTTGATAATTAAATTAGTAATTACCTGAAGTATTTAATTTTTATTCACTTATTTTTGTTGTTTGCTTCATGCTGATGTTGCCAACATTTTTTTTTACTTTCCTGACTTATGTTCTACCTATTTTTATTCAGACCAGTAGAAAACAGAAGGGATAATTGTAAACATTTTTCATGGTGTTCTACTAGTTAGTCATCACCTAATTTCTCTATTTCTTAGTTTCCAAACCAAGGTCTGCTTATCTTCAAATGTGTATCTTTAAGACTAAAAAAGTGCTTTTGGAAAAATTTTTTCTCTTTTAGTACCATGTTCTAATCACCTTCCATCTTCTGTACCAAGACGTGTCTGAATGCAGTCTTTTCTGAAATGGTTAAGACAAAGATATTCTGCAGCTCATTTATATTAGTCTAAATATAATAGGATAAAATTTTGAAAATGAAAAGTTTAGGAACCTCTGCTTTAGAAAATGATGCTAAGTATGGGATGTAACTTTGATTCTTTTCTTTGGAACCTTTAGGTCTTTTAATCCATTTTTCCCATTACTTGGCTGTTTCACAACACCAGGAGTCCAGCTATGGGCAGTCTGGGCCATGCAACATGTCTGCAGCAAGAATCGTATGTACCACAAAAGAGAACTGTGTTTTTTTTTCTTTAAGTGTAATTCTCATTTCCCGGGAAAGCTATTTCTAAATTGTGTATTAAAGTGATTTTTGGCTGGGTGCAGTGGCTCACGCCTGTGATCCTAGCACTTTGGAAGGCTGAGGCGGGTGGGTCACCTGAGGTCAGGAGTTCAAAACCAGCCTGGCCAACATGGCAAAACCCTGTCTCTTAAAAAAAAGTGATTTTTAAGAACACTGACTTAAAATGTAAGGCAATTTTAAGTTATAAACTTAAAGTATTCTTTCAGAATGAGTGTGGTGTAACTAGATACTGAATGACAGTAGTGACTGAGACACTGTTCTCACCTCATGGAATTTATAGATGAGGAGGCTACAGTGAGTCCATTTGTTGAGTAAAGGTCCTAAGTAGATCCACACTGTTTATGGTACATTCCAAGGCCCAATTCTCATTCACCCAAAATTCTGTTGTTCAAGATGTCACTCTCGGCACCATGGTTTCTGAAGAAGCAAAGTGTTTGAATCAGGTTCCAAATTATTCTTTGAAATCTGTTATGTAGCTCTTATTTATTTATTTAGAGACAGGGTCTCTGTCACTGGTGCTGGAGTGCAGTGACAAAGTAACAGCTCACTGTAGCCTCGACATCTGTGCTCAGATGATCCTCCTGCCTCAGCTTGTAGCTGGGACTACAAGTGTAAGCCACCATGCCTGGCTTTTTTTTTTTTTGTATTTTTTGTAGAGATGGGCTTTCATCATATTAGCCAGGCTGGTCTAAAACTCCTAGGCTCAAGCGATACACCTGCGTTGGCCTCCCAAAGTGCTGGCATTACAGGCATTAGCCACCAAGCCTGGCCTAGTTATTTATTAATATAAACTCATTCCACAAATGGTTTGACACAAGAAACACACATAACCACTTTAATAGCAAAGTATAAATTTTTAATTTCTTTTTTTTTGAGATGGAGTCTCACTTCGTCACCCAGGCTGAAGTGCAGTGGTGTACTCTTGGCTCACTGTACGCTCCGTCCCCCAGGTTCAAGCAATTCTCCTGCCTCAACCTCTAGAGTACCTGGGACTACAGGCCTGCACCACCACACTTGGCTAATTTTTTTGTTTGTTTGTTTGAGATGGAATCTTGCTCTGTCACCCAGGCTGGAGTGCAATGGTGGCGTGATCTCGGCTCACTGCAACTTTCACCTCCTGGGTTCAAGCAGTTCTGTGCCTCAGCCTCCTGAGTAGCTGGGATTACGGGCACCTGCCACCACACCCTGCTAATTTTTTTGTATTTTTAGTAGAGATGGGGTTTCACTGTCATAGCCAGGCTGGTCTTAAACTCTTGACCTTGTAATCCACCCGTGTTGGCCTCCCAAAGTGTGGAGATTACAGGCGTGAGCCACCATGCCCAGCCAAATTTTTGTATTTTCAGTAGAGACAGGGTTTCACCATTTTGGCCGAACTGATTTTGAACTCCTGACCTCAGGTGATCCACCCAGTTCAGCCTCCCAAAGTGCTGGGATTACAGGTGTGAGCCACTGCACCTGCTACTTTTAGTTGTAATTAAAGGTAAGGAAAAATAAATTTTCAAAAATTACAGGGGCCAAGCACAATGGCTCATGCCTATAATCCCAGCACTTTGGGAAGCTGAGGTGAGTGGATTGCTTGAGCCCAGGAGTTTGAGACCAGCCTGGGAAACATGACGAAACTTATTTCTACAATAGATTTAAAAGAAATTAGCTGGGCGTGGTGGTGTGCTCCTGCAGTCCCAGCTATTTGGGAGGCTGAGGTGGGAGCATCACCTGAGCCCGGAAAGTCCAGGCTTCACTGAGCTGTGATGGCACCATGCATTCCAGCCTGGGTGACAAGAGTGAGACTCTGTTTCAAAAAGAAAAAAAAAAGCCAGGTGCAGTGGCTCACACCTGTAATCCTAGCACTTTGGTAGGCTGAGGTGAGTGGATCACCTGAAGTCAGGAGTTCAAGACCAGCCTGGCCAGCATGGTGAAACCCCATCTTTAAAAAAAAAAAAAGAAAAGAAAAAAAATTTTTGGCCGGGTGTGGTGGCTCACACCTATAATCCCAGCACTTTGGGAGGCCAAGGCAGGTAGATCATGAGATCAGGAGTTCAAGACCAGCCTGGCCAACATGGTGAAATCCCGTCTCTACTAAAAATACAAAACTTAGCTGGGCATGGTGGCGCGTGTTTGTAATTCCAGCTACTCGGGAGACTGAGGCAGGAGAATTGCTTGAACTGTGACCCGGGAGGCGGAGGTTGCAGTGAGCCAAGATTGAGCCACTGCACTCTAGCCTGGGCGACAGAGCAAGATTCTGTCAAAAAAAAAAAAAAAATCTGTGATAGAGGGAAAATAGTGAAATGTAGACTTACAGGCCTTGCATAGGGATTTTTGTGGCTCTGCTGCAAGTAATAAGCTACATGGTTCTCCATATAAGGTGGAAAAATGTTCTATATCCTTGTCAAGGGAGATAGGGGAGGGAAGAGTAAAGTTTTTGTGAGAAGTTAACTACGAGTTAAATTTCTTATATTGGACCTTAACAGGGGACATGCTATAAAGGGCCTTATATAGGATATGTGAGAGTTGTTTTTACCAGTATTCTTATAGCAGAAGTAGTATCATTTTGTGAGATCTTCTTTTATATTCTTTGATGAAAACTCAGTGTATACCACAAAAAGGCAATGCAGTAAAAACTCTTCTGTGTCAGAGAAGAATAATTTGGAGGCCGGGCATGGTGGCTCATTTCTATGGCAGGAGGATCACGAGGTCAGGAGTTTGAAACCAGCCTAGACAACATGGAGAAACTCCGTCTCTACTAAAAATACAAAAAATTAGCTGGGCATGGTGGCATGCACCTGTAATACCAGCTACTCAGAAGGCTGAAGCAGGAGAATTGCTTGAACCTGGGAGGCAGAGGTTGCATTGAGCTGAGATTGCGCCACTGCACTCTAGCCTGGGCAACAGAGCAAGAGTCCATCTCAAAAAAAAAAAAAAACGGGATGTGACAGAGAAAACTGCCTTGCACCTGCACCCCCACCTTATCTTGCTCTTCCTACTAGATTACCCAGAAGCAGAGCTGTTCACTCATAAATCGAAAACTGCTTCTTCTTCATTAAACTGTCTCTGCCCTAAAGTCTTTTTCGTTTTACTGTACCCACAGGTTCTGAGAATGCCCAAGTTTCTTAACAGTCAATCCCATCATATTCCCAGCCTCTAAACTATAGGCTCCTTTCCTCATGACTCAAGGAATGAACCTTTCACAGCTCAGTAGGAGAAAATAAAATGTAATAAGTAAATAATAGTGCATTTTCATATGAGTATTTTTGTGACTACTTTTAGGTATTAGTGTTATTTTGACTTTATAGAATGATAGCCCTGAAGAATTTATTCTAAAATGCACTGTAATTTGGGGAATGTTAGAATATTTTGTCTCTAACTCAGGTAATTTAGGTTCCTACCTTATGGGCATATTTTGCTCATATTTAAATGGAATTCAATTCTATTTATATTAAAATGTTTTAATGTGACTGGGTGCGGTGGCTCACACCTGTAACCCCAGCCACTTTGGGAGGCTGAGGCAGGCAGATCACTTGAGGTCAGGAGTTTGAGACTGGCTTGGCCAACCTGGTGAAACCCCACCTCTACCAAAAATACAAAATCTATCCAGGTGTGGTTGCAGGTGCCTGTAAGCCCAGCTACCCAGGAGGCTGAGGGAAGACAATCACTTGAACCCAGGAGACGGAGGTTGCAGTAAGCTGAAATTGTGCCATTGGACTAGAGCCTGGACGACACAGCGAGCTGCAGTCAGCCGTGATCACACCACTGTACTCCAGCCTGAGCAAATTTGAAAATTGTATGTGCAGTATGAGTGCCATTAAGTTTTTAAAAAGCATAGGAAATGCAGCCTGGCACTGTGGCTTGTGCCTGTAATTCTAGCACTTTGGGAGGCTGAGGTGGGAGGGTCGCTTGAGGCCAAGAGTTTGAGACCAGCCTAGACAACATGGTAAAACGCCATCTCTACTAAAAATTTAAAAAAAAATTAGCCAGGGGTGATGGTGTGTGCCTGTATTTCTGGCTACTCAGGAGGCTGAGGCACAAGAATCATTTGAACCCAGGAGGTGGAGGCTGCAGTGAGTCGAGATTACACAACTGTACTCTGGCCTGGGTAACAGAGCAAGACTCTGTCTTTAAAAAAAGCATAAGAATGCATAAAAACATAATACTTTCCTATAAAACAAAATAAAAACAATACTTTCCTGTGATTTGGGGTCAATGATCAGGTACTTGTTATTGTGTTTATTTTTATTTTTTAATACAGATTATATATGTTGTGAGGTTAGAGAAATCAATCAAGCTAGCTATTTATTGGTTGAATGTGTTGTAGGCCTTGCACTGTAGACATAACATCAGTATAGAGAAATTTATCAAGCTGTAGCATGTTAGTGATCAATAACAAAACAGCTTTAAAAATGGCTCCTAAAAGTCATTTTTTTGTGTGGAATGATTTTGTTTTGTTTTTGTTTTTTTAAATGGTTAGGCAGCTGGATGTGTGGAATAATTTTTAAGTGTTTTAAGAAAAGTTATTTTCTCCTGTTTTGTGTTTGTTTGTTTTTTTCCAGCTTCAAGGTATTGCAGCATGCTGATTGAAGAAGGAGGATTGCAGCATTTATACAACATCAAAGATCATGAACATACTGATCCCCATGTCCAACAGATTGCTGTGGCCATTCTGGACAGCTTAGAAAAACACATTGTGCGTCACGGGAGACCACCTCCCTGTAAAAAACAGCCCCAAGCCAGACTAAATTGATAGCCATAAGTATTGGATAATTGAATCACAAGAATGCTTTTTGTGATTGGTCCATTTGAAATATCTTACCCTCTGTGATGTTTTGGGGGTTTCTATGAAAGAGTCATAAGATCAGTTTGGGATTGATAATGTATAGTACTGCCCATGTGAACAGTCTCTAATTTATCTTGTGATTTTTAACTTATGAGACAAGAAGGGTCTCTTCCTTTATCATTGCCTTTTAGGAAATTTTCCACATCTTTCAGTGTTTGAACTTCTTTGTGCTTGAGATTCTACAGTTTTATGGTAAAGTTTGCACGAACCCTTAGGCCAGACTTTTCTGATCTCAGAGTCTCTTGCAGTGAATTTGCAGCTTCACATAAGCTGTTTACCTGATTTCTGGCACTGCTTCAATTGTAAATTTTATACTGCTTCTGTATAAAATGACTTTATTCTCTCTCTGTGTATCTTTTGTAAGATGTCCTTCTTAGTGTGAAAGAAGGGGAATGTGGATCATCTTGTGGAAGCTAATCACTGGCAGGAGCCTAGATGACTGGCGGAAAGATGTGTGAGAAAGAAAAGCTATGAAGGGAGAACAGAGTGTAGGAACTGGGAATTGCTTTATAGTATAGGTTTTAATACGAGACAGGCTATCCTGTGGGAGCCCAACTCTCTTGAGGCAGTGAGCAGAAGCTTGTTCTCCATATTTATACCTAGAAGCGTGGACTGCTACTTCCTGCACAGACTGCTGGTTATTCTCTAGGAATATTTCCCCCAAGCACCACAGTATAAAATATTACAGCATTCTGTGTTAAAGACTAACTGTCCACATCTCCATATGTTGTATGGTGAAAATGTGATTTAAAAAAATTATTGCCGGTTATAACTGGCTATTCTTCTCCTCTCTTTCAAAGTCATTTTTGTTCAGTGGAATAGAGACAACAACATGTTGTTAACCTCTCAGTTAAAACACAATTGACACCAGTAAATTTTGCCATGAAAAGTTAAAAACTCTTGTTCAAAATATGTGTATCTTCTTAATGTGTTCATGTTGGAGAAAGATGTCTACATCTCACTGCCAAAACTGAAAGAGAAGAATTAAACTATTTAAATGGTTAAATGTAATGATTCTACTCACAGTGCATAACAGCACATATTTTTGATGGATTATTTTTTAGGCAATTACCTTTCCTTAAGATATCTGATACAGTAAAGAATCACTGAGATCAGCAGTAGCACTTGGGAGATAGCAAGTCACCAAGAAACTTAATTTTCACTTAAATTTTTATTTTGTGAATAAGGTTAATCTACAATCCCAGATAACTACATTTTTTTTCATAGATGGCCAATGTTTTTAATAAAGATTTAAAATGGAATATTTACATTATAGTGCTTATTCAGAAGCATTTTGATTTAGAAAAGAGCTAGTTTGTTAGTTCACTGATGACATTTTTTGACAAACATATTTTATACCATTATCACAATAATCAGACTTGAATTTTTTGGAGTTCTTTCATGTGAATGAAAACTGAGTTAAAAGAAAGTAGGTATTTAGGGCCAGATGCTGTAATCTCAGCACTTTGGGAGGCTGAGGCAGGAGGATTGCTTGAGACCAGAAATTCAAGACCAGCCTGGGCAACATAGTAAGACCCTGTCTCTAGCTGAGTGTGGTGGTGTGCACCCCTGTGGTCCCAGCTTCTCAGTGGGTCAGGGGTGGGGTGCTGCCTGGGCAACAGAACAAGACTGACTCAAAAAAGAAAACAGATATTTAGAGTCACTGAAAACCATATTAGATACTGGGTTAATGCTGACTTAATTGGCTTAAGGAATTTTTATAGATGAAGATAAGTTTTCACAGACTAAGTTTATTTCAGAGGAAATAGAGAATTCTTTTAAAAACGTTTTTGTTTTTGTTTTTTGCCTTTTCTGAATGTTAATGTCTAAGACAAAATTCAGAAAATGAGATGGCCTGTGGTAGCTTGGAAATTGCTAGATATGTTGACCATTTCCAGGTCTTTTAAGGCAAAAGTGCATACTCCTTTATAGACTAATGCTAATTTTTTGTCTCTACAAATTATTTACAGAAATGGCTAAAAGTGTACAGAAAACAGTAAATCCCTTCTGTACTCAGAATAACTTAATAGATGAAGCATCCAAAATATTTAAAAGTAAGGCTGGGCATGGTGGCTTTCACCTGTAATCCCATCATTTTGGGAGGCCAAGACAGCTGAATGAATTACTTGAGGTCAGGAGTTCAAGACCAGCCTGGCCAACATGGTGAAACCCCCATGTTGTATTTTTAGTCTCTACTAAAAATACAAAATTAGCTGAGTATGGTAGTGCACACCTATAGTCCCAGCTGCTCGGGAGGGTGAGGGAGCCGAATCACTTGAATCTGGGAGGTGGAGGTTGTAGTGAGCCAAGATTGCGCCACTGCACTCCGGCCTGGCGACAGAGAGAGACTCCTCAAGAAGAAGAAAAAAACAAGGCACAGAATTGTCTGGATGGTCCTGGTTCTGGCTAAAATACAATGGATGTATATATTGAAATTATGAGGCATAAGTGGCCAGTATCTACAGTTAGAATCTACGAGGCCTCCCTTTTGCACCTGTAGACTAGAATGTAACTGTTCTTGGTGCCTTTGAGTGTGACTTAGAAGTGCTATTTCAAGCACAATTTAGACTAGGGTTGAATCACTGATTGTTCAAATCATTGGTGGGCACCGATGTAAAATATCACTAGATCAGTCCACAAGCAACAGTAAGGAAATCTACTAAAGGAAATAGAATTTGACTTTTTAGAGCATAATGATGTTCTGGGGCATAATGGGGAAAATTTTTTTGAAAATAGAGTATAACGATACATGTTGGTATCATTGAGTAAAACAAGAAGAGATTTGAGCAAATAGAATTAAGATGTCTTATATTTTGCATAAGTAATTTTTGATGTTGTCTTTATTCTCCACAAAATAATTTTTTCTTTTTGCAGTTGAAAATTAACATAAATCAAGTGGTAATAAGAGATTAATTTACCCTCAAACCAATGACTCCATTTCTATTGATCTTAGCTTAGGATTTTTAAAAAGCATATCAGACCCCCAGTTTCAGGAGTTGACTATAAATATTGCTGCCTGTCACCCCAGTACAGTAATGCCTTATATTGGCACAAGTCAGCCTAAGTAGATTACCCATGGTGGAAGTGAATAAAGCTGCATGGGAATTTGCTTTTATGGTATCTTTTATTTGCAGACTTCCAAAGAATCAAGTATTATGTTGAAAACCATCAGTTCTACATATCTGGCTTTAGGAAGCTGCCCTTGCAAATGAGACCTTTTGTGTTAATCTGTTTTCTCCCAAGTCATCTTATTTGGCTGTGTTTAAAAGAGAGAGAGAGAAAGAGAGAGACAGTTTTTCACTGTGTTGCCCAGGCTGGTCTTGAACTCCTGGCCTCAAGTGATTTTCCCACCTTAGCTTCCCAAAGTGCTGGGATTACAGGCATGAGCCACGGTGCCTGGTCTTAGCTGTGTTTTTAATTATGCCATGCATGTACATAACATCAGGCCATCTTCCTATCTCTTTTGAGCACATTTTAATGAAAACACGTTTTGTGTGCTAAATTAGGTTAATTTACCACAGATTTAGCTTAATGTTTTTAAATGCATTACCCGCATAGGACAATGTACAACAGTACCCAAGGTTAAAAAGAGGTGGCAGGGAAAGCAAACTTAACAGACTTTGTATATGGTGAAACCCATCCCTCTTCTGCCCTCCAATGGCATGTTTACATTATTCGGTTATTATACAGCATTTAGAGTGGTATAAACAGTATTATTAAACTGAAGGCATAAGTTAAAGGAAGTATGATACTTTGAGCTGATGTGGGCTCTTCTACTTTTATCTGTATGTTACTTATTTGGAGACTTTGCATTGCTAGGGCTTCAGAATACTAACTTTGACACCGCTTCCAGAGAGATTTGCAAACTTTTGGTTTTCCTCTCAAATCCATGGTAGCAGTTTCAGATGATTTTGTGGATAATGGATGTTTAGTCTTTATCATTTGCTGTGTATTGACAGTTTTTAATTTTCAGTATTCACTCATAAATGGTTTAATTTTTGGAATAATGCAAAACCAACCTTTGTCCGGTGATGAGAATAGCCGTATGATAAGAAAATTCGCTCATTGTGCTTTAAATGAGGAATTGTTTTACCTTATTTAGTATTTCATAGACTTTGCATGACGTGGTACACTCCAAATTATGCATTCTTTGGTTTCCAAATCTTAACCTAAGATACTTTGTTAACTGACTGGTAGCCTAAGAAAGAGACTTTTCTTCCTTTTTTTCTCTCTCTCCCCATTTTTTGGGGTAAATTTTGCAAAGATCAGTGCTGTTTCTCATTACTCTGAGGTAAAACTGTTTTGGACAGCACAGCCTAACTTTACAGCTAGACAGAATGGCTATTAATGATATTTTAAAAATCCAAATTTATCAAAATTATTTTATGGGAAATCATAAATCTAGTTTATTAATATTGTGTGCTTAATTTTAGGCTTATTTTGGGAAAAACTGTTCAAATTGGGTTCTTTTAAGCTTATTTTAAGCAGCCTAGAAAAAAGAAGCTACTTAGCTAATGAAAGCTGAGACACTTTTAATAAAAGCAGGATCTTGAGAGCATTTTTTTTTCCTTAAAAACTTTATACTCTCAGATAATGTGCAAGAATAAAAATTAAGAAATCCCTGACTTTTGTAGAATTCCCACTGTCAAATTCTCACTGACTTGTGAGTGTGAGGAAAGTTGTCTTTTGTTTGAATTCTGCTAGAACAGTTTAATTCCTTTCTAAGGATATGAAAAATGCATTGAAAAGTGTGTACATTTCAAAGACTCTCAGTTATCTGGACTGAAGGCACTGTTCTCACCATGGCCAGATGAATGAAAGTATTCTATACATGAATCATGCTATATTTTAAATCAGGACATCACTTAAATATTAATGTTGTGTGTACAGATTTTTGTTTTGAGATTTTTTTTGCCTAAATAAATGTTATAAATTTTATTTAAAGTGTGTCTTGTCTACTTTTATTCTAGACATTCAGCTTTAAAAGTTAATATTAATGCAAACTTCAGATTCCTTAGTGATCCACTTGTAATAACTGCTTTCTGAAAAAGGCTAGTTTTACTGCAGAAGTTTTTATTTTTATTTTATTTTTTGAGACAGTCACACTCTGTCACTCAGGCTAGAGTGCAATGGCATGGTTGTGATCCATGCCACCACACTTGGCTAATCTTTTAATTTTTTGTGATGGGGTCTCCCTGTGTTGCTCAGGCTGGTCTTGAATTCCTGTCCTCAAACTATCCTCTTGCCTCAGTCTCCTATAGTGCTGGAATTATAGGTGTGAGCCACCACACCCAGCCTGCAGATGTTTTTAATACTGGAACGTCATCCATTTCTTCTTTTTTTCTTTTTTCCCACTCAGCAATGGCCTTGAACATTCATTTCCTTAAATACCTATGCTAGGCTGGGCGTGGTGGCCCACACCTGTAATCCTAGCACTTTGGGAGGCTGAGGTGGGTGGATCATCTGAGGTCAGGAGTTCGAGACCAGTCTGGCCAACATGGTGAAACACTGTCTCTAAGAATTAGCTGGGTGTGGTGATGCGTGCCTGTAATCCCAGCTACTTGGGAGGCTAAGACAGGAGAATTGCTTGAAACCAGGAGGAGGCGTTTGTAGTGAGCCAAGATCGCACCATTGCACTTCAGCCTGGGCAACTAGAGAGAAATTCCGTCTCAAAAAAACTTAAAAAGCACAATCCTTTAACCCTTTAACGTGGGCAAAAATTTACATTCCCATTTCTTTTTATAATCTCTTAAAAAAACACATTTCATTCTCCTTACACACCTTGTATGTAAACTTATTTTTTCAGTAGTCTCAATTACATATTACAGTGTTAACTCTTAATAACTCTTACTGTTGGTGAAAACCTTGGTAAGTAAGGATTTTAATTATGTACTAAGTGTGGAGCCTAGGACCCAAACCAAAATGCAAATATGGTCTGACTCTTTCTAGTATTTAATTGCAAGTGTCCCAAGCCTTACCTAGCTGTAAAGCAGGCAAGTGTACAGCTAAGAGTCATAGTGGCATTTTATGAAGCATTTAGGAGGCTTAATCACCCTTAAATTGTACAATATTTCTGACGTAAATTTATTTTCATAAATTATTTCATGACTAAGACCATGTACAACATGTTTAGACTTCCTGACTTGCTCTAAACATCCCTCTTTTTAAACAACCAGTTATTTTACTTTAGGACAAGAATTTACCATATAACTTCCTTTCTTATATAAATATGTTTATAGCCTTCTTTGCATAGCTAGGGGGCATGGCTAATTCCAAATGTCTCCAGGCCTTATTTAGAATTTAATGTCTCCAAAATAAATTGAACAATTTTCAAAAGTCAGAGCAGTTTATGGCCTTAAAACATTTAGCAAACCTAATATCTGACCTGTATAATTTAGACAAAATGTCTTAATCATTAAAGCTGCTTTTTTTTTTTTTTTTTTTTTTAAAAAAATCCATTAATGGGTATAAGCCGTAAAGCTGCTTTTATTTTTCAAAGATTACTAACAGTACATGAACTAAAAGGCATTACAGTTTTTATTTTACTTTCAAAATATTTAAGTCCTTTTTTTGTTTAAGCCAATTAGAGCTCTTTTATATAAACATTACACGCAACACACATAAAGAGGCAAAAGACGATTACTGTAATTGTAAGATTTTTCATTTGCCAGTTTTTAAGTTTCTTAATTGGTTATTGGCTTTATAGGGGAGCCCTTGGAAGAACAGGGCCAGGAAAGGGGTCTCTGGTGCCTCCTGTTTTTCCCAAGCAGTTCAGGCTGTTAGAGCTTGAATATCTACTTTTAATTAAGCTGACTTTTAACCATAGCACTCTTTAATAAAGTCCTTTTAAAATTTCTTATTACCCAATTTTAGCCAGGCCTAAAGGTTGATATTTCTGGCTTTTGAACTTTACCAGAGGTAACCTCCCAGGTGCTCAGAGGAAGGAAAATTTGAGATAGTCAGTGGAGAAGAGACTAGAGAAGATGATACAGATATTAAACCAGAAAGGACTTACTTCTAAGCAGCAAATTGAACCTGTATGGCCAGTGTAAAAGGGTAAAACCTTGACTACTGAGCTACAACATAGGGGAGTGACTTTCCCATCCCAGAAGGAGTCTAGAGTAGTTAATTTTGAGTTTGCAAAGGCTTTTAACTAATCAAGATAATTTTTAGAGCTAACTATGACATAAACTCTAAAATTCCTGTTCCTTGGAAAGTGGAGACCAAGCGAAAGCAGTGCCATGTGGTTACAAGGTCAAACTCCTAAGGACATAAAGCAAGATGGAGATAAACTGATTTTTACCATTCATTAAACCCTTTGCGCAGAGAGAGAGAAGCCAGAAATTTGACGGATTAGAAATTCCTACCCTTTTGCCCACATGCCAGGCTTCTGGATTCCCTTTCTCTGAGCGGCCCTAGTGACTCAACTTGCTGCACCGTTGCTCTGGGGGTCAAACCACGTCATAAAAGGAAATTACCTTTCTTTGTTCTGGCTAGAGCAAAATACATGTGACAAAACAGATATTAGCCTCTCTGCTTAGCACCCAGTATCAAACTAGCAAGGCTCAAAACTTGCCTCTGGTTGGGCCCCATCATCGTTAATCCAACCTCCAACGAAATTTCAACATTTGGTTTCTGGGCAAGATGGCTGCCCTGAGTAATAGAAAAGATAAGAAAGGGAGCCAGGCACCATGGCTCACACCTGTAATCCCAGCACTTTGGAAGGCCGAGGCGGGTGGATCACTTGAGGTCAGGAGTTCCAGATCAGCCTGGCCAATATGGTGAAACCCTGTCTCTGATAAAAATACAAAAATTATCCAGGTATGGTGGTTCGTGCCTGTAATCCTAGTTACTCTAGAGACTGAGGCAGGAGAACGCTTGAACCCTGAAACCTAGAGGTGGATGTTGCAGTGGGCCAAGATCCCATACTGCACTTTGGCTTGGGTAACAGAATAAGACCCTGTCTCAAAAAAAAAAAAAAAAAAAAAATTTAAAAGCCATCCTGGATTCTTCCCTTTCTCCTACTTGAAGTTTTTGTTATGTTGATGTAGTCACTTTTTGTTTTTTTTTTTTGGAGACGAGTCTCGCTCTGTCATCAGGCTGGAGTGCAGTGGTGCAATCTCGGTTTATGAAACCTCTGTCTCCTGGGTTCAAGCGATTCTCCTCCCTCAGCCTCCTGAGTAGCTGGAATTACAGGCGCACACCACCATGCCCAGCTAATTTATTTGTATTTTTAGTAGAGTCAGGGTTTCACCATGTTGGCCAGGATGGTCTCAATCTCTATCTCTTGACCTCGTGATCCACCCACCTCAGCCTCCGAAAGTGCTGGGATTACAGGCGTGATGATGGCTCACGCCCGGTGGATTTAGCCACTTCTTTTTAATTTTTAAATTTTTTAAATTGGGCCAGAGACCAATGCAGCCCTAGGGACCACTTACCCCCAGGTACCCCACTGACTGCCTACGGGCAGCAACAATAGCTTAAGAATTTAGCCACTTCTTAACTGAAGTGTTCCTTTCCTTCCCCATTACACTTTTATCTTCTATTCCTGCATCCTCAATCTGCATTATAAAAGTCCAGTGAACTGGTCTATCTGCATATCTCCACAAACTGAGAAGTGGGGGCAAAGGATGGAAACCTTGAGCATTCACATTAATGGTTTTCATCCCTTATAATTGAAGACTCTAATGCAGTCTCAAACTTTAGCCTTTATACAGGCTTCAATTTAGGAAAAAGCAAACCATAGTGTAGAGTAGCTGTAAGAGCTCTCAGCTTTCAGAAGCCAGTCTTTGGACCAGGCTTGGGGAGGTGACGCCAGCGGCCAGATGTTGAAGATGAAGACTCCTGTGCTTTCAGTAGGACAGCTGTTTAAAATCATTTTGCATGCCAGCCTTGGTGGCTCACACCTGTAATCCCAGCACTTTGGGAGGCCAAGTCAGGCAGGTCACCTAAGGTCAGGAATTCTAGACCAGCCTGGCCAATATGGTGAAACCTCATCTCTACTAAAAATAGAAAAATTAAGGCAGGCGTGGTGGCTCATGCCTGTAATCCCAGCACTTTGGGAGGCTGAGGTGGGCGGATCACCTGAAGTCAGGAGTTCAAGAGCAGCATAACCAACTTGGCGAAACCTCATCTCTACTAAAAATACAAAAATTAGCCAGGCTTGGTGGCAGGTGCATGTAGTCCCAGCTACTCAGGAGGCTGAGGCAGAAGAATCACTTGAACCTGGGAGGCAGAGGTTGCAGTGAGCTGAGATCATGCCATTGTACTCCAGTCTGGGTGACAAGAGCCAAATTCCGTCTCAAAAAAAAAAAAAAAAGTTACCCAGTCATGGTGTCAGATGCCTGTAATCCAGCTACTCCAGAGGCTCAGGCAGGAGAATCGCTTGAACCCAGGAAGCAGAGGTTGCAGTGAACCAAGATCGTGCCATTGCACTCCAGCTTGGGAGACCTAGGAAGATGCCATCTCAAAAAAAAAAAAAATCTTGTGGGAAAGATAATTATCTTCCATTTTTCAGATGAAGGGAAACATTCTGAGGTCAAATGACTTGCCTCAGATCACACAGATGGCAAATAAAACAACTTGTAGATAAAATATCCACACTTTCTTTTTTTTCTTATTTTTATTTTTAAGACATGGGGGCCTCACTATGTTGCCCAGGCTGATCTCGAACTCCTAGGCTCAAGCATTCCTCCCATTTTGGCCTGCAAATGAGATTAATTACAAGTTTGAGTCACTGCACCCAGCTGAAACCAACACACTATCTTGCCATTGGAGTTCCCATTCTGTGGAAAAACATGCTGCTTTGTAGAATATGAGGAAAAAGTATAGCCAGAAGCCCTCCAAAACTGATTCATAAAATAAAACACATAATTGTTTTGTTTTTCTTAAACATAGAGTATCAAAAGACACAGGACAGGGTGCAGCAGATCGACTGTTCTCTGCTCCAAGGATAATAACAGCAATAATTTTATTTAGTTTTTATTTATTGTTATTTATTTTTTATTTTTGTTTGAGACGGAGTCTTGCTCTGTTGCCCAGGCTAGAGTGCAATGGTGCAATCTTGGTTTACTGCACCCTCCACCTCCCAGGTGTCACACAAGTCACTCACGTAAAGAGACCACCAGGCAGGCTTTGTGTGGCCAACAAGGCCTTTTATTTCCCGCTTGGGTGCAAGCGGGCCAAGTCTGAGAAAGGAGTTAGGCAAAGGGGGTAGGAGAGGGGATTGGTTATATAGGTTGGGGCAAATGGTCAGCTAAAGGTGGTAATTTACCTTGGGAAGGGGGAGCGAGTCACAGGATGCATGATCACAAGAGTAGGGGTCATTTATTACAAACAGGAATGATCATAAGGGTGGGGAGTATCAGCTGCAATCAGAGGGGAGGGTGCAACAAATTCTGGCAGCGGGGAGGGGGGACGGGGGGAGATTTTTGCCAGGCTGAATAGGAACAATGAGTGCAGGTTGCAGCAATTAGTTGAGGCGGGAACAAGTTGTTTTACTTCTTTCTGTGGTCACTTGGTTACTTGTGGTTACTTCAGACTTTCTGGCTCCTGGAGGTCATCCAGGGTGTATGCGAGGGTCACCAAGGCTACAATGGCCAGGCTTGGACTTGGAGGCCTAACATTCCCATCTTTTTATATGTGTATAAAAGAAAAAAATGTTAGAGAAGGTAGTAGGGGCAATGTTTCTCATGGCTTCTTCGAGCGTGACAGGGGGCTGTGCGGACACCTAAAAGAAAATTCTGTGATTCTTGTAGTCTAGTAAGTGTTTGGTTAAGTCCTTGGAAGCATAATAGCTTTAAGATGGAGGGTCATGAAGCCTTGGGCCAAGATCGGAATAGTGTCCAGCATAGCGGTTGGTCCCAGACTTGGATGGAAAGGAATATGTGCAGGTTCTGGAGAGGAGACACGCTGCATCTTGACATTAGCCAGGCATTGCCTGGAACTCATGAGTGATGGATTGGCGTTTCTGGTTGCTCCTGGAAGGGTGAAGGCTGTGAAATAGGGCTGGGGAAAAGACAGGCAAATAAACAGGGAGGGTTGGCAAGATGTCTTGTCTTAAGGGGATGATATTGTGAGGTTGTTAAAAGTAGCATTTGCCGTATGGAGTGATTAGTGATGGCCTGGATATGGTTTTGTAGGAATTGAGAGACTAACCGGAAAACACAAGGTCTGAAAAAGAGAAAGAGGAAGACAGGTATTAGGGGAGTAAGGATTGGAAAGAGCCTTGACATTCAGCTAGAAAATGGCCAGGCAGGTTCGGCATAGTTACTTGCCTGATTAGCAAATTTGGGGACCTTGTCTTTGAGCCTTTTGATATTATCATAAACTAGGCTGGACTGATTTTATTTTTTTTTATTTTTTTTTTTAAAAGATGGGGTTTCACCGTGATGGCCAGGCTGGTCTTGAACTCCTGACCTCAGGTGATCCACCCACCTCGGCCTCCCAAAGTGCTAGAATTACAGGCGTTAGCCACTGCGCCCGGCTGGCTGGAATGATTTAAGTAAAAACAGCATTCCTCATTTAGAAATATACAGAATTGTCCCTTTTCTGCAGTAAGTCCAGACCAGGATGGTTTTGGAGGACAACTGCAGCTAAAGAGTCAATTTGAGCTTGAAGGCCAGACAAGGTATTATATATGTCTGTAATGCTGGCAGAGAAATCAGTAGACTGTGGAATGCTGGGATTGGCAGAGGTAGTGACCCCCACTATGCCAGTTTTAAAGCCTACAGTGGAGGCTGCAAGCTCTATTCCCACGCGTAATGGAATCAGCTGGATGATTCCTTTTTGTCAAGTAGGTGTCATTAGGGGGACAGGCAGTGGTTCATTACCATTGGCAAATTGGGTTCTAGGAATAAGGAACATGAAGGCACAGGTGCCTGTCCAGTTAGTAGGTAGACACATATAAGTGGAAGAGCCACATAAGAAAAAGAGGGCTGGGGCAAGGCAGAATTGAAAATGTAGGGTGAAAAGGTGGGAGAGATCCTTGAAAGGGGAGTCAGATACCCAAACTCCTAAGGATCCAGCAAGAACAATAGCCATTAGAGGTTGAAAGGGAGATTGATGAGGTAACTGTGTAGTGGGGGTGGTTTGATTTTATAATGTATGAGGACGCTCGTAGTATCAACAAATAGTCTGCTACTAGCATTGGTAGGGCCAGCTATGAGTAAACATGAAGAGGGGCTAGGAGGAGAATCCAAGGAACAGGGAGAGGGTAGCCAAGGATGGAGTGAGAGACGGGGAAGGTACCAACCTAGACAATAATGACTGTTAACATTTTTGAGGCTATTAGTAGGGATAGAGGGTTTGTCAGTAAAGCGAAGTGAGAATGCTCCTAAAGACATATTAACGTGTGTGTCAGGGCTTTGGAGATGAAGAGTGAAGGAGCACTTAGAAGGTGGAAGATTACCCAAGGGAATTCCAGTGGTTTGTTGATGGGAAATGCATAGAGGAGTGGGAGTGGGGATAGTTGTCTGTGTAGTAAGGGGTCCTAATATACATGGAGTGGAGTTGATATGAGGTGAGAGTTGCTGTAAATAGTTGTGGATAAGAATAGCAGCCTGTTGGTATGAAATGTCTGAGGAGGTATGCCAGGCACAATTGCTCAAGGCTATAATCCCAGCACTTTGGGAGCCCAACGTGGGTGGATCACCTGAGGTCAGGAGTTCGAGACCAGCCTGACCAACATGGTGAAACCCTGTCTACTAAAAATACAAAAATTAGCTGGGCTTGTGGCACATGCCTGTAATCCCAGCTGCTCGGGAGGCCGAGGCAGGAGAATCGCTTGAACCCGGGAGTTAGAGGTTGCGATGAGCCAAGAGCAGGCCATTGCACTCCAGCCTGGGCAACAAGAGCGAAATTCCATCTCAAAAAAATAAATAAATAAAAGAAAGAAAGAAATAGAGAAGCTCCATGGGAGGGGAAAGATAGGGACTGTTAAAAGAGGTGCAGAGGTGTAGGGAGATGGAAGAGGTAGCCCAATCGGTTAGCAGGGCAGGAATACTGGGGTGAGAAGAGGAAGAAAGGGAGATGCAGAGCCAGCATTCTTTTGCCAGCAGTGGGTTGGAATTAGTGAGGAGGGAATGGGTTAGATTGATGGTACATTGAATGTAATTAGGAAGGGATAGGGAGTTGACGGAATGGGACTGAGAATGAGTGAGTAGAAAAGGGTTGGGCATGGTGGCTCACGCCTGTAATCCTAGCACTTTTGGAGGCCGAGGTGGGTGGATCACCTGAGGTCAGGAGTTCAAGACCAGCCTGACCAACATGGCAAAACCCCATCTCTTAAAAAAAAAAAAAGTAGAAAAGTAAAGAAGAGGACTTCATCAGGGTGAAAGAATTGGAGTGACCCTTGCCCAATCCACTCAAGGAAGTAGTCAAGGGTGGAAGTTCGTGGGTAGAACCACAAGATGTCAGCTAAAATGGTCTGGAGGAAAGCAGTGAACTGTCAAGACAGGTAACCATAGGGCATTTACACGTAGACAAGAAGGGCGATTAGAAGTATGATTAGACAGCAACAGGAATAGAGAGCTTGTGAGGTATAGACCAAGTTTTAGGGGTGGCTGCCTAGAGTCCTGTTGGAAATTGCAAGGAAAAGGATTCCTGTCAATGTTAGACTATAGACTAAACTCGTGTGTGGCTTGTGTCTACTCTTCAGGAATTTGAGTTAGCTTAAGAGAAGTAAGAGGTCGGGCGCGGTGGCTCATGCCTGTAATCCTAGCACTTTGGGAGGCCAAGGTGGGTGGATCACCTGAGGTCAGGAGTTCAAGACCAGCCTGGCCATCATGGTGCAACCCCATCTTTAAAAGAAAAAAAGAGAAGTAGGAGAGAGTACTTGGGACTTCCAAGAGGAGGTGGATGGGCTAGGCTGGTCATCTGATGGGCACAGTTTAATTCTGGACCAGTGAACCCAGTGGGGAGGGGCTTGTAGACGGAGTAGTTGAGGTACTGTAGACAACCAGGTAGGAGCCCTTCCCTTGGGGCTGTAGAGCTGGAGAGGTTAGATCCTTGACCAGCACTGATTGTCCAGCTAAGGTGTCCTCATAAGGCTGGGTATCTGGAGTGGGTAAGAGGAGTTTAGCAGCTTGATGAATTTCCTGCCTAGTTTGTTTAAGACTCTCCAAGAGGGCTAGTTTCTGGGAGAAGGTTAGGCCCAGGCAAAAAGGTACGGCCATATAAGAGTTCAAAGGTGCTGTATTCTGTAGGTTCCCAGGGAGTGGCACGAATTCAGAGAGGAGCAATAGGTAGACGGGATAACCAGTGTTTTTTTAATTGAAGGGTGAGTTTGGTAAGATGTGTTTTTAGGAAGGCATTAGCTTTTTCTACTTTCCCTGATGACCGAGGGCGGTAAGGGGCATGGAGAGTCCATTGAATAGCTAAGGGTCTGAGAGACTGCTTGAGAGATTTGGCTAATGAAAGCAGGGCCATTGTCAGACTGGATGGAAGTAGGCAGGCCAAATCAGGGAATGTTACCACTGAACAGACAAGAAATAACAGCAGTGGCCTTTTCTGTTCCAGTAGGGAAGGCTTCAAGCCACCCTGTAAAGATATCCACCCGTACAGGAAGATATTTAAATTTCTTGTCATGGGGCATATGAGTAAAGTCAATTTACCATCTTTTGTGGGGATAAATCCCTGCGCTTGGCAAGTGGAAAGGGAGGACGTTGTAAAAATCCCTAGGGGTTGGTAGAGTGGCAGATGGAGCACTGAGATGTAATTGTTTTAAGGATGGACTTCCATGAAGGGAAGAAGATGAGAGGTTCTAAGATACGGTCCAGAGTCTTATATCCCACATGGAAATGGTTATGGAAAGAAGAGAGGATAGGCTGGGCACGATGGCTCATGCCTGTAATCCCAGCACTTTGGGAGGCTAAGGCAAGTGGATTGCCTATGGTCAGGAGTTCGAGACTAGCCTGAAAGTTAAACCCCATCTCTAAAAAAAAAAAAAAAAAATGGGCTTGTGGAGAAGGAATTTTCCCTGATCCAAAAACCAAAGCCCACTGCTTTCAGTGGGAAGTGACTGGTAGGTTAAGAATTCAGAAAAAGAGTAACTGGGAGTAATTGATGAAAAAGAAAAATATTTTCTGCTGGGAGGGGATATTGGTACATTTGCTGCCTTCTTAGCTGTTTCATCGGCAAAAGCATTTCCTTGGGCAATGGGATTTAAAGATTTTGGTGTCCTTTACAGTGAATGACTCCGGCCTTGGTGGGGAGGACAGTGGCCTTAAGGAGGGCCTTTATTAAGGGGGCATTGATAAGAGAGGACCCTTGTGTGGTGAGAAAACCTTTCTCTGCCCATATGGCAGCATGGTGGTGTAGGATGTGGAAGGCAGATTGAGAGTTAGTATAGATATTTACATGTAGTCTCTTAGTAAGAGTAAGATCATGGGTTAAAGCAATTAGTTCAGCTTGCTGAGAAGTGGTAGAGAGAGGGAGTGCAGCAGCCTTAATGATAGATGAGTGGGTACAACTGCATAACCAGCTTTAGCCAGTGTCAACTGACTGGATTTTTAAGAACTGCCATCATTAAACCATGTGTGATCTGGGTCTGGAATGGGAAAGAGAAATATTTGGAAAGGGGGAGGATGCTGTATGGATTAGGGAGATACAGTCATGGGGTTTGGGGCTTGTGTTTATGTTTGGTATTAGATGAGAGGCTGGATTAAAATCAGGGCCATGTGTAGTGGTCACAGTGGGAGTTTTAATGAAGAGTGAATAGAGTTGGAGAAGCTGTGGGGCAGATCAGATGTGGGAGATGTGAAGAGGATACTAAAGCCTGAAGATGGTGAGAGCTGCATAGAGTGACTGAGGCATAGCCCGTGATTGAAGGCCTCAGGGAGGAGTACAGCAGAGGCGGCTGCTGCATGCAGGCACGAGGGCCAACCAAGAACAGTGAGGTCAAGTTGTTTAGAGGGGAAGGCAACAGGACACGGACCTGGCTCTTGTGTAAGAACTCCAACTGCACAACCCTGAGTTTCAGCAGTGTATAAGGAAAAGGGTTGGGTTGGATTGGTATCACAAAGAATGGGTTAAGGGTTTTGTACAGGTAAGTAATAGGTGCAATTATGTGAGGCAGCCACGGGAGCAGGAGGAATAGGCCGAGAAGTTACATGGGGTACCTTGGAAAAGAAGGTTATTTATTTACTTTAGAAGAGAGTTAAGGGTGGCAGCCGGGGGTGGAACCAGGAAATGTCTTGGCACACAGAATGGAGGAAGAGGGTGAAGTGGCAAGATAGACAGGAGCAGGCCATTTAAGTTTCCTTAGGAATTCGGGTGAGTTTTAGAGAAGCTGGGGAGCATATCAGGGTTTGGCACTGCAGGATGGATGGGGAGGTGGTGTCCCACACCCTAGGGTTAAGGTAGGCAGACATAAGGGGAGCTAGTGAGGGAGGTACAGGTTCGGGGAAGAGGGTGGCAATGAGGTATGGCTGCAGCCCAGGAATAGTTAAGGAGGCAGATAATTTTGTTATGATATTTTGGTCTAACAGGGGAACTGGTTAAGTAGGGATGATTAGGAAGGAATGTGGAAAGGAGCGCTGGCCTAATTGACACCAGATTTGGGGAATTTTGAGAGGCCTGGAGGCATTGCCGTCAATTCCCACAACAGCTATGGAGGCCAAGGAGACAGGTTAGTATGGAGTGGGTGGCCCCCCATTGATTAAGAAGGGGATGAACTTATCCTCCACCGTAAGCGTTACCTGAAGCTCAGCATCCATGATGGTCCAGGGGGCCTCCGAGATGTTCCGGCAGCGTCAGTCTTTAGCTGCCAAGCTGAGGAGCAGTGATGTGAGTTGGACATCACTGTACCTGGGGTGAATCGGTCAAAGGGGGCATCCCCCATGTTGATCCATCACCTATGAGTGTGAGTGAGTGACCAGAGCAGATGTCTCCGCAATGATCAGTCACCAAAGAAAACAAGTCCGAGTGAGTGATCAAGGCAGACATCTCTGCAATGATCAGTCACTGAGGGAAGACTGTCTTCCCAGTTCCATGACCTATGTAGGATGTTTTCCCGGTCATGAACCTAAAAGAAAGTCCTGTCTTTCTTGTCTCTGCTGAAAGGGAGAGGAAAATTAAAACCGAAAGGAGAAGGAGGCTGACAGGTAGTGAGAAGGGCTGAGGAAGAGAGTGGAGGCAAACTGCTTACCTGATCTAAGGATGGTGAGTATCCGTGGGCTGATCTGATGAGCCTAGGTCGTAGGTAGGTCTCTTCGTGGAGGGAGCCCAAGGAATAAGGGACGGGGGTTTGGTCTCCTGTAGGAGTTCTCCTGTCCCAGATTTTGGCACCAAATGTCACGCATGTTGCTCACTTAAAGAGATCACCAGGCAGGCTTTGTGTGGCCAAGAAGGCTGTTTATTTCATGCTTGGGTGCAAGCAAGCCAAGTCTGAGAAAGGAGTTAGGCAAATTGGGTAGGAGAGAGGACTGGTTATATAGGTTGGGGCAAATGGTCAGCTAAAGGTGGTAATTTACCTTGGGGAGGGGGAGGGAGTCACGGGATGCGTGATCACAAGAGTAGGGGTCATTTATTACAAACAGGCATGATCATAAGGGTGGGGAGTACTGGTTGCAATCAGAGGGGAGGGTGTGGTAAATTACATCATTACAGGGGTGGGGGTTTTGAGAAATCCAATGTCTAGGGGGGAAATTTTTGCCAGGCTGAACAGGAACAGTGGGTACAGGTTGCAGCAATTAGTTGAGCCAGGAACAAGTTGTCTTCTTTCGGTGGCTACATGGTTACTTGTGGTTACCTCAGACTTTCTGGCTCCTGGAGACCAACCAGAGGTGTATGTGCAAGTCACCAAGGCTAAAATGGCCAGGCGTGGACTTGGAGGCCTAACACCAGGTTGAAGCAATTCTCCTGCCTCAGCCTCCCAAGTAGCTGGGATTACAGGCATGCACCACTAAGCACAGCTGATTTTGTGTATTTAGTAGAGATGGAGTTTCACCATGTTGACCAGGCTGGCTGAGGCAGGGAGAATTGCTTGAACCTGGGAGGTGGAGGTCACAGTGAGCCAAGATGGTGCCACTGCACTCCAGCCTGGGAGACAGAGTGAGACTCCATCTCAAAAAAAAAAAAAAAATTATACAATGTACTGTGTGAAGAACATGAGGACCATCCCTTGGAAACTGTCCAGATGCTTGGAGATAAGCTACAGGCCTGGGCCAAGGTCCCACTGTTTGTGTTAGAACTCCAACTGCCATTTTTTTCTTTCTGACACATGCAACATGAAGGGCTTTGTTAAATTAGGTAACCCCAAAGCCAGGGCTGACATAAGTTTCACTTTTAGTTCTTGAAGACCGCTGCTTCTGAGGTCCCCATTCAAAGAGTTCCTTGTCTACCCTCTCAGTAACTTCATGTAGGGGTTTGGCTAGTACTGCAAAGTTTGGAATCCACAATCTACAGAAACCCATGGCTCCCAGGAACTCCCTCACCTGCCTTCCACCTCACAAGTCTGAAGTAAACAGAAAGACTATTTATCTGACACCCCAGTAGCTCCAACAATGTTCGTTGTTTCCTTTGATAGGGGGCTACAGGGGTGGTTACCACCGAATATTCAGCACCTGTGTTGACGAGGAAGTCAATGTCTTTTCCCCCACTGTCATCCTGACCATGGGTTCTTTGGGGGCAATTGAGCCCAGTCCCCTTCAGTCCGGTGGCCCTTCCATTAGACTGAACAGAGCTCCTTCACTTTCTTCTGAAGCCTTGGGCTTAAGATCTCCCTGTTTTCCTGTCAACTGGGGGCACCTGTCCTTCCAGTGTCCCACTTCCCTACAGTAAGCACACTGGTCACACTGCAGGTGTGGGCAATTAGACTGGGTAGCCTTCCAGGAGCCCCCCCTTTCCCTGCCATTTTGGGGGTGCTCCTCTAATAGCAGCAGCTATCAAGTTGGTGCTTCATCAAGCTTGATGCTCATTTTCTCTACAACTTTCTTTATAGCTTCCCACGTCTCTGTTCACAAACACCTGGTTAGCTATTTCCAATAACTGTGAAGTATTCATGCCTGTAAATCCTGCCTGCTTCTGTAGCTTTCTCCTAATGTCTTCTGCACACTGAATGTCTAATGCCATATTTACCATGCATTGGTTTTCAGGGCTCTCAGGATCAAAAGGAGTATACATGTGATAGGCTTCACATAGCCTTTCATAGAACTGTGCTGGGCTTTCCTCTTTCCCTTGAATAACCTGAGAGACTTTATTGATGTCTGTAGCTTTCTGGGCTCCCTTTTTCAACTCTTCCAGTAAGGCCTTTCTGTACCAGATTAGCCTTTGCATGCCCTCTGGGGTGTTTGGGGTCCACTGAGGATCAGTCCCTGGCAGCTGGGCCCTGACATACTCTTGCAGGTTCTGGTAATCTGTTGGAACGTGCTCTTCCAACCCTTTTGGAAGCAGCTTGGAGTACTCTCCACCTTTCGTCAGTGTTAAAAAGATACATAAGCAGCTAGGGGCAGTCAGCCCAAGAGGGGTTATGAGTCTGGACAATAGTTTGCAGTAGGTCAATGAGAGCTTGTGGCTTCTCGGTATAAGACAGGGTGTTATTTTTCCAGTTGATAAGATCAGCTGAGGTGAACGGCAGGTACGTGAAAACAAGTCTTTCCACCATGTGGCCATCCTCATCTACTCCCGTATACCTCCACTCTCTTAAAGACCAGAGGTATATGGGAGTAGATCTGCAACCCTGCCTTGGATCGCAGACAGGCTGCTAGAGGGGGAGTTCCTCCCAGGAGGCAGGTGGCTATGGGAGGAGTCCCTCTACATTCTTTCTTGTCTACCCTGGGTGGTTTAGGGGTGTGCAATTCTAGTAGGGGCACTAAAGTTTCAGGCCCAGGGGCAAGGACTCCTTCCTCCTGATAGAGGGGAGGTATCATCAGCAAAGGCTCTTCTGCCATTGGATCTGTCAGGACCTTAGGAGTCTGCATCCCTTGGCGGGTGGAGAGGGGTTTTTCCCTAGCTGCCTGCCCTTTTGCCATCAGTACGGTTGCTGCCTGTCCTCTTAGCCATTGTGGTGGGTTTAGAACTAGCTGCAGCCATGAGTCTATATACGGAAATTGATCAGGGTGTCCTGCTTGCATGTAACCTTATGCCATACTTTGGAGATAAGAGACCTGTCTAGGCTTTCCTCTGAGGGCCAATCCATCCCAAATGCTGGCCAGTCTACCTCACATTAGGTCCTCAGCTTTCCTGGTGTCATAGTCACTCCATAATCCCCACTAAATCCCTTCTTGAAATTTTTCAGCATGGTTCCCAGAGGAGTAGGCTTGCTATGAGTGTGACCCATGTTTTTTGCACAGAAAACAGTACTCACAGGCAGTAAAGAGAGTCTTACTCCACCCTCAGTTTCTCCTGCCCTGTGTGGCTCGACACATTCTCTTTCACTTACGCTTCAGGCCAGTAGGACAGTCTCCCTCTTGGGAGTGTTTCAGGCGCCATTTGGCATTGGAGAGTTTGTTACTCACCCCACAATACCTAGATTGCAAGGGCACCTCCTTCTAGCCATATGCAGATCACCTCTAATCCCACCCAGCCCCACAATTAGCTCGAAGCTTACAGTCCCCTCTAACGGACCTGCTGCTCCCATATTTCATGGCTGGTGAGTCCAGTTGGATCCCTCCAATCACTTACGCAGTCATACACCTCCCACCACCCAAATTGAAACCAAAAGCAAGACTTTTAAGGTTAGTTAGAGAGAGAGAGAGCTGAGTTCAGGAGTGCCAAATTCGGCACACGTGGGTGATGAGGCCACGCTTCCACCTAAAGAAGGTGGGCAAGTTTCCCAGGATCAGTCCTACAGTGTTTCTGATGTCCAGACTTGAGGCCCCCGTTCCTTCTTGGTGTTCAGCCACCGGGTGGATCCGCTGCAGGGGCCTACCCTGCTTTGCTCTGGCGAGGCAATCCACCAGGGCCAATGCCTACCCGGGAGTGCTCTCAGGATTCGTGTTGCCCAAGTGGTCTGGAGTCCCCCACAGGGATGCGCCACAGGGCAAGGCAAAACCACCTGGGAGTCTGTCCTGGAGTCCATAAGCACTAGGTGGAATCAGTAAAGGGGAGGGTGGCAGAAGATGAGATGAGAGAAGTAGGGTGTAGGGAGAGTAGATTCTGTAGAAACCTGTGAAGCTCCTTCCTTAAGACTTTTGTTTTATTTTGCATGACTTGGGAAGCTACTGGAGGGTTGGGAGCAGAGGAGTGACTTAATCAATTTAAAATGATGACCTGACTCAAAGACCCAATCTGAAAATCGGCAATTACAAAGACGACAGGTGGATAAATCCACAACAATGGGAAGAAACCAGTGCAAAAAGGCTGAGAACACCCGAAATCAGAATGCCTCTCCTCCTACCGGGGATCGCAGCTCCT